>SJJU01005343.1:17045-31808 GCA_012932125.1 Conopomorpha cramerella
TGTCCATTTGTGGCAATATGAAGCCCGACCACGCAATCACGACCAGAGTTTGAGAAGCCATTGATACCAGCGATTCGTTGGCTGGGAATATCAGTATTGCTGGAAATATAAATGTATCAGTGTGAATAAACAATGATTGAATTAATTAATTAACGCTATATTGCACTCACTCCAAGAGGTTTTTTCTTAGGTGACTCGAATTATTGACACTTTCGAGTATATGAGTATTATCTTTACATTGCCAACACAGGTAATAATTGTCAGAGGCATGTGTATACAGATTACAGTGGCGTGCAATTGGAGAGGCCAATGTCCAGCAGTGAACGAATATGAGCTGATGACGATGCTGTGTGTATATTTATAAAATCTATGCTTAACAGCAAGTAGACGCGCTGCTCAATTAATATGTCGAGTTTCAGGCAGACCTTCAATAAATATAAAATTGACCATGATAAGATTTCGAAAAGTGACCTCTACGGTCATAGCGATTTCTTCGTATATCGCTTAATTTGCGTTTTGTATAGGAGTGAAGCACCACTGAAAGAGCTTGTCCTGGAGAAGTTTAACTTACTTCTAAGAAGCAGCGCGGGCAAATCCGGCACTTCAGAAAGCGCGTGTCGGTGCGTGAGACACACACTGTTCAGAACTGACGTGCAACTTATTGCGCACTCCGGGTACGACAGGCAATCCTCCATTAGCAGGGACATTCTGTAGACAAAAGTAAAACAACTAAATATAACAACGGGGGAGAAACCTCACGAACGAATGGCGCTAGTTTCGCTTGACCGAAAAATTCTGATGCCAGATCTTAGAGATTTACGGCGATCTGCAAGGACCTCTTTAAAAGAGAAACTCGCTAGACACACATCCGCCCAGCCAGTGGAGGAATCAAATGTATTGTTGCAACTGAGGACAGCACCAGCGAGATTCAAAGCCATTGAGAGAGTTTAGTCTGTAGAATTCTGTAACCAGTCGTTACTATATACGTAGGCACATGAAGAATTCCATCTTAAAGAAGAAAGGTTGTCTGTAAAGTCGGTTTACGGACGGTAGTTTCACGTGACAACTTCAAACACTGGAATGTGTGTAGTAGTAGTTAACTCGCTTGCGGAACGGGACAATACCATCATATTTTTCGTGCATGCAGCCCGTAGTGTCGAGTTACTAAACGCTGTCACGTCAGAAAGGATTAACAGAATGTCTGTGTACATACCTTAATATAGTCCGGGATATTCCCACCCACTATCCCACCACTGTGATTCCTGTTAGAGCCAGGATCTACAGCGGCATCCAGAATAGACAAGAGCTCAATCAATGACGACTGGGCTAGATCCTGGGGGGGCCTAGCCTTCTGTCTTGGATCCCACATAGTTATTAAACTAAAGACGGTATAGAAATAAGAAGCCTTAATATAGAATACCTTAATATAGCAACAACGACGGCAATGCCGTCATGTTGCACGAACAAGTCGTGATAGTCGCGGCGCTGCACCCTCGCCGCCAGCTGCTGCAGCGTGCCGCGACGCAGCGACGGCTCCAACTTCGCCTCGTGGCTCACGCGAGCCCCACAATCATCATTATCTGTGTCCAGGAAGAGGTCCTGCTTTAGGACGTCTAGTATTTGAGTTAGCGCCGCTGTCTGAAAATAAAGAAATCTGATGATCCGATCTTAATGCGGTTTCTTTTGTTTGAAAGCTGATTTGATTGAGCGTGTTCTTTGCTATATTTGATCGATATCTGTTTACCCACACAAAAGTTATGGGGGTTGAAAGTGGCGATGAACAATTTAACTTGAACAAATATGTCCAAGTGGGGTATCAAATTAAAGGGCACGACACGTATATTATTAAATTAAAATTGGATAGTTTAACCAAAAGTTATGAGGGTTGAAAGTGGGGAATAAAGTCGACTTTATACAAATATGTTCAAGTGGGGTATCAAATGAAAGGACAAGAACATTGAACGTCGGGGTTTTTTTTTAATTTGCAATTTAATAGTTATCATCTACCTGTAATTCCTATTTCTCGGGACCAATAATACACAATAGGGAATAAATACAAACTTGCATATCTCCAGAACTAGATGATGTTTCTTCAACATTGAAATTCCGCTTCTCTACACGTCGCAGCGCCGATATCAGTATGTCAGCGCGGAGTGATTCTTTAGGTGGTAAGTATTTTGAGTCATCTGTAAAAGAGCAAAATGTTAACCTTTTAAGCCTTTTATGTCTTATATCTCAGATGCATAAGACAACTGACTTTGAAGTCTATGGCATTCAGAACAGAATTCAAAATCACGAAAACAAAAAATATAAAAAACTGGGGTTTCAAAGAAATTCACGATTTATTCGCATTTCATCGCCTTTCCCACATTTCACACTTTTCTACAATCTAATGTAACTTGTAGTATCTTATACACTATTTGAGACACTCATAAGAGTGCTTCGCATTTCATATAATGGCAGTGCCACTGAACATTAATCTATACATGACGTCTGCGTCAGTAACATTTTTAAGAATATAGGGCTACATATAAAACGTTAACTGTTATCATATCCTACGTGCAGTACGGCACAGTGCGGTCAAATCCCTATTGGGGAGGCGTTTGCACAATGCAAACGGCGGTGGATTAGTCACAAGATCCGAAGAGGGAAATCCAACAAGGCGAGCATCGCGTTCGAATGGCAGCCTGGGGGAGGTCTCGGCAGGCCTGGACGCCCCCTACAATGGTGCACACGTCACGTGGCGGCGCGCCGTAGACAGCGACCTGAGAGCGCGAGGGCTGAGCTGGTCCGATGCCAGAGCAGTCGCTGAGGACAGGACAGCGTGGCGCCATCTTGTGAAGTCCCTTTGTACCACTGGGGTACCATAGGACTTAAATAAGTAAGTATATCCTACCCAACTACCTTAAAAAGTATATGAAATGCGAAGAACTCTATAAGTGTCTCGAATAGTATGAAAGATACTACAAATTACATTAGATGGTAGAAAAGTATGAAATGAGCGAAAAGAGATGAAGTGCGAATAAATCAAATTCAAACCTTTTAGTTGGTATGGTATGGTTGGTTAGTATATTTTATTTATTTTTGCCATAGTGTTCCTTGGGGAAAGTTGTTTGGTTTTAGGGGCTGAGTGACTTTGTTGTTTGAGCAACCAAACTTCAAAATAACATTGAACTTACCTAGCAAATGGCACAGTGAATGAGCAGCGTCCATTTGCACCGGCGGATTGCGTACATAGAGAAGCCGCGTGAGACCGCGCACTACCTCTGCCCGCCCCAAACCCATACACAGCGCTATCTCCACATCTAACGATTTGCAGATCACCTCACCTGGAATTTAAGAACTTTCTTTACGGAGTAGTAATGGCGAAGAAAACGAGAGGAACATTTAGTTACATTAGCTCGTTCTCTTTTATATTTTTGATTAGATTAGCTTACCGTTCGTTTCCACTGGCTAAACAGGCACAAGAAAACATTTTTGATAGGACTATTAGGTAATCTTGTCAGTTGGATGTAAAATACGGGATAACCATCGTATAGTTCGTGAATTTCATGAATGCGCGCGGGCCTTAGATGTGTGAGTCGAATATGGTCACGCTATTGACAGTTCAAACGAACAAAACTGCCACACACACATCTAATGCCCGCGCGCATTCATGAAATGCACGAACTGTACAAGGAAAAGTGTCAAACGTGTTTTCGTGTACCTACATTGTTGGTGGTCAGTGGAAACGTTCGCTGCCTTTCCGCTAACTAGCCTCGCAACAAAAGCTCGTTGTCCGACTGTAATCTCTTGAAATTCATCAAGAGAAAAGTCTACAGAATATTGTCAGAGCTACATAAAGTCAGTTGTGTGTGTGTGTGTGATCTTACCCAGCATGGTAGCTCCAGCGTGTACATGCAGCAGTGGCAGTACAGGCGCGAGCGCGCGCAACAGTCGGCGCCAGCGCGCACCCGACACCAGTCTCCGCGCTCGCACCAAACCGCACATCAGTTCTGACGAGCTCTCTACCACCTGACGGGGATGTATCAATCATTGAACTTAACATATCGCTCTGATTCGACATTTTAAAACCGCACCTCTGTCCATATGTATACAAGAAACGACAAAATATAAACTAAATTTGGTGCAGAACATTTGTATGCTTCTAAGAGCAGAACACATTGACACTATATATATACATGTGGGTACATAGTACAGGTAGAAGGTAAACTTCTACCTGTACTATGTACCCACATGTGATTCACAAATAAATTAATTTAAATTTGAATTTGCACTAAAACGTTAAATCAAACACCAAAAACACTCTGTCGATGTGATCAAACAACTTTCCCTGAGGAATCCCATGTCAAAAAGGAAAAAAAATCACCTATTCATACAAACCTACCGATCAGATAATGGGGAAGACAACTCATGAACTAATGGCGCTAGTAACGCTTGACCCAAAACAGCATGATTGGTTGATCGATTGTCACTACAAGTTCATGTGACAGATTGCCTCGCTGTTATTGGTCCATATGGGTCAACCGTACAATGCGCCATCTGCATTCAGCTTCGCGTTTTCTTCCTTATTGCCACTTTATATGAACACGTATGTTTTTTATCGTGTATCAGTATAATGGACTGGGTAACCATCTCGAGTTTCGCTAAGCTTTTTAATTTGACCTTGTATATAGGTGAAAAATGGCTCGGTTAACACATTGACGGACAGTAAAATAGACACAATAGATGTTTTATTGTTATGACACCTATAGGCGTTTACTGTCCGGGAAAGAGTTAAAGGATCTCCGACACTCTTCGTATCTAGTGTCCGCTCAACTGAGTCTTTCTTTGTATATTATTTATTACGTATTTCACTCACGTATAACTTCTTACAGTCGTACGCCTAAGACAACGGTAACCGTGTTCGATTTCCACCTTAAGAATAGAGGTTAAATAAAACCAAGGCAAGTTCACCAGACACACATAATATCACCCTCGTACTCACAGTACAGGGAATCCTAAATTGGGATCAGATCACCGTGTTTTACAAGCCCCAAGGATACGTCTAAATATTATTTGTAAAAAGTAAATGTTACGATTCTCCGATTACTATCGAAGTTTATGATATATTTTTCATTTCATACTGGAAATATACACTATTTACATCCCCAACAACATTTTTAGCATAGCCCGAGGAACAAGAGTCGAATTATACGATCCCTATTTACCATTATATTATAAACCGTTATTTATTCAAAATGTAACATTATGGTCACCTCCTTCATTTCGTCGCATAATCCATGGCAGCAGATCTCGGTCATCACATTTACGTCGCAAATTAAGTTCAATAACTTCTCGTTGTCCACTTGGTCACCATCTTCGCCCACCAAACACGCCTTCACCATAGACAACAACATGGCATAGAACCTCAGACGGATAAAGTCAGATTCGTGAGCCATAAGCGTTAAAGAAATACTCCGAGCCAAAGTCCAGTCTTCAACTGTCATGTCCCATTCGGCTAGATTATTGAACAGAACATTGCCGATTTGTTTCAGAAAATCCTCATCCTTATAGAGATCCAGAACTGGTAATGCATGACTGATACAGGCCAGAACAGATTTATCCCTGTGAAAGTTGTTTTTGTTCTTCAAGAACTTAACGGCTTCGTCCATACTGTTAAATATTTTTGTGAGTTCGCGGTGTTTTGTTTTATACTCGCTGTCAATTGTTATTCTTTTACCCTGGAAAAAATATGTGTAATTAATTTCGTGTACAAGAAAAGGCCCGTGTCGCATGTTTTATGTATATATGTATAGAAAATTAAAAAAACACTGCTTTTGATTCACAATAAATTTAAGGAAAAAGAACCAACTTCAAGCATTACCAGTCGCCCGCGCACAGGATTTTTAAAGATCCCCTTGTATCATCTGGTCTACCACCATCAAACCCTGATTTCCGTATCATAGTACCATTTTAGCAATATTTAATAGCCGATGGCGCTACGTAAGCTTGATATGGGCAAACCAGTGAAATTGAGGTAATTTCACTGGTTTGCCCATATCAACGAATTTAGCTCCTTAGATGCTCGACTTTGGGATCGCGAAAGGTGGTGAGCCTATCAACACAGTGGAACCTACCCTTTCTTTCGGTATGAAAGTTTTCTCGCGATATTTATATATACAGCGCTATAAAAACGATACAATCAAATTTTGTATCTCGTCCCAAGAAACATTTGACCACGGCGACACTACATAATATAAGGAAGTTGTAATTATAAAAGAAAATCCCACCTTCAATACCATACATATTCCATCGTACAACTCCGGGTAGTACATCTGTAACGTCTGATCAATTTGTGCAGCTTGCAATGGCGCCACCAGCGCTTTTGGCGGCAAAGCGGACTCTCTCGACCAATGAGCGAGCGTCACTGCGCAACGAACCAATCGCAGCCACGCAGCGTAGTGATGCCGAAGAGTTACGTAAGCGAAGTAGGACTGTCTAAAAAAGTTATGTAAACGTCAAAGTAAAACAGAACTGATTCACTGTTTAACTGTTTAACATTTTTACACATTGACCGACACAAATCTGCGTTAGGGCTTTGACAGCGATAACATAAAAAATATGGATTAGGTAGTGAAAATAGGCACTTAACCAATGCTTATTTAGATTTTTTTATTTGTCTTACTTATTTAAGCTATAATAAGTCCCTACGCTACTTAATTTCCTTGAAAATATTTGTTAATGTGCCCAGGCACAAGCCTATGCCAGCATAGGCTTGTCTTGTACTACTAGCTTAACCCCTAGCTTCGCCACTGTCAGGTATCTGAAAAAGTCTATAAAATGTTTGGAACGTTCATTCACATTTCATACATTTTTAATCGCAGAAACCACGTTTTTTTATTTAAATAAACATTGATTGGATGTTTAAAGTTCATATTAAAGTGAAACATTTATTACATCGTCTCAAATTTTTTCGTCTCTGTGTTGCATGTCGCGTGACGGACGGCCGCGGAGTAGGGAGGTTCACTTTTACCATGGTTTCGTAAAACCACACAATTTGTTATTTAACTGGCATTGTCTTTTACATTAGAAGATGAGTGATTTTATAGTCTATTCTATAAGAGAACAATCACCGTGCGGCGTTAAAAAAATTACAGACATACCTATACTTATTAATAAGATCCGCTAGCAGACGCATGGCCATGCAGGACTTGTGTGCCACGTCGCGGTGTGTCTTGGTGGCGTGGTCGACGCGCCAGAACTCGTCCGGGACACACTCTGTCAGCAACCGTACGGCTTCTTCTACTAACTCCACGCAGATTTTTAACTCGCTCTGTAAATATATTGTATAGATTATACCAGAGTGAGTATCCTCCCGAGGTGCTTGGCTCTACGTAGTGGAACGCTTTACCTATCTGACGGAAGAATTGACAACGAAATAATTACGCGTATATCATCAATCATACCTACCTACACTCATAACAGAAAAGTAAATTAAATACCCGCATGATACCAGATTACTTTTTCTTTTAACACATGACGTAAAAGGCAACACAAAGGATAAAGGTGATCATGGACCATGAGGTGGCCACCGACACCCTTACTATATAAATCCCATGTCAGACTAAAAGTAATCTAAGAGGCAGATTTCCAAAGGTTCTGGGTACATCTCTGTTAATAATAGTTAAAACGACAACTTATAGCGCTACTTACGCGGTCCAAAGGCTCACTCCCATCATTATCAACCAGAACCACGCTCCTAGCCAAGACGGTCAAAGTGACATGTAACGTCTCTAGAGCAAACATGGGTACGGGGGTCTGTTGCAGGGGTGCCAGGTTCATAGCTTCAGGAGGCAGGGGACTGAGGGGTTCCGAAGTCAGCTCTTGCAATTCCTGATGTAAATCGTCCGTGTTGTCTACGAGGTGTGCTGTGTTCTGCAGATAATATAGTTTTGGTTGTGTTAGATCTTTTATCCAACCTTGGATGTAGTGACTCAGGTTGTTCCGGGAGCTCCAGCAATAATGCGCTTGTGGTCACCGTGGTGTTTTAGTGAATGTGAGTCTCATATCATCATCATCATCATCAGCAGTGTACAAGTATGGACTGATGATGATAATGATGATGATGATTCTCATATAACCACAGCCTTGTCCCCGCTAGCGGCGGGGTATACATAACTAGAATTGCGCACGATAAAAAAGGTATTTTATCCCACACTAGCTGACCCGGCTAACATTGTTTTGCCAACGTTAACAGTGTTTCCCTGCTATTATACGCATGTATTATACATACACTGGAACACTTTATGTATTAAAGGAAGCCGCATCAATATAGCGTTGCGTAGCATACCTAGGAACATACTAGTCTGAACATAACACTACTTTCAGAATTAATTTATTGAAATTTTATATATAACCCGTAATTTTTGCTCACGATTTTTGCTCACCAACACCGTCTTATATTATTCCCCAACCAATAACAAAATGTACGGGTTGGTACCGACATAAATGTTATTGGTTGGGGAATAATATAAGACGGTGTTGGTGATATAAATTATAATGAAATAATAAAGGTAAAAACTGGTAACACTTGTAAAACTTAATAACTTGGTAGAAAATAACTTAATGGTCTAATAGCTTAATGGTCTACTTCAGTTATCGCGGGATTATGGTGACCCACGATAAACTGTTGGTAAATAACTTAATGGTCTAAATGAGCTAACGCGGGTTGATGGTAAAACGCGAACTGACCGCCCACTCAATACGCAGATATAAGAAAACTCGGCTAGCGCGCAAACTGCTGACTAGGCGTAGTCGGGTTCAATGTACTTCGTACATATGTAGTAGCATACAATGCAGCGGAGACCATGTCTGCGGCCATCTTGATTTTTATAGGTACTTACTTTTTTTGTTTGGTGAACAAGATCTGGCGACGACAGTTGTCGAAGTCTGATGCGTAAAGCCTGCATGATGCAGAGGAGCACCTGCGATGCTTCACCGATACGTCCACCTGTAGTCTCTCCACTAATGATTAACGTTAGTTTCTGAAATCATATGTATGTATTAATAAAACTGATTGTTTTGTATGTAGGAGGCCTGTAGGTATTTGGCTTAATAATAAACTTGTTGTAATAGTTCAGACTATCTAACTGTGATTAGCTAACGAACGCCACCAATTTTTTATTGCGTTGAAAATTATATACGCTTTCCGAAACTTGAATTTGAAATTTGATGTCCCAAAATCGACGATAAATCGGAAGCAAAATAGACAAAATACTCGTATAAATATGTGTATTATATACGTATAGTTACGAATATAGCATACTTTCATAAACAGGGGACGTGGAAAGTATTTCAACTTTTCTGATAGTTGTGATGACTTGCTCTATATTCTGCTTTCTGTTTATTTGCACCGACTTCACGATAAGAGTACTCGAAACCGGAGATAAATAGATGTATGAATATAGATGAAGCGAATAGCCAAGATATGTCAGGAGCGTGACAAATAGAGATCTGTTTTCTCTGCCTACTTCTCTGGAAGATAGGCATCGATGTATGTTTAGGACAAACTATACAGAGTGTAAAAGGACCCCGGGCAATGGCCTTAGAATCGTTGTTGGGCTCGTCAATATAAACAACTTTTACTATGGAGACAATACGGAGAAATTAAAAAAAATCAATCTCCATATCCCATCCAATCTCGATTGGTTTTTTTGTTTTTTAATTAGAGTTGTTCATATAGACGTGACCAACAACGTTTCTAAGACCATTGCTCGGGATTTCGCACGCAGTACATGAAAATTTAAACTTACTTGTACAATTTTAGGCCTGTTCAAGAATATCTCGGCTGGAAAGTCCCTGAGGAACACGTCGCGTATGAACCGACAGCATCGTCTCGTCGACTTAAGTACACACAAGGCATTCTCTATGAGGCATAATGTCTTTATGTCGGATTGACACAGTTCCACCCAGGGATATAATAAAACTGATATACCTGGTACGCTGTTGCTTCTGAAATTAGATGTCAGAAAAAAAAATATTTTGATATTGCTAAATAATCCGGTTGGCATGGCATTTTGGAAACTCAATGCAGAAATATTGCCTGAGCATATAAGTTGTGCTATCCAATTAGAGGCTAGAGACAGAGCCAGCTATTGCAATGGTAATACTGACTCAGTAGGTTTTCAGCACAAGACATAGAACAAATTTGTGCTGCGATTGGCTGCTATGTAACACATCGTGGGACTTAACTTGTTTCAACCAATCGCAGTGCCTGGTATGTCATGTAATTGTTATCTTGGAGTACTTTGCTAGGTAGGCACTTCAGTCTCACCATTGACATAAAAAATGTCGAATAGTAATAGTCAGGCTTGACTTCCATAACACAAACTACGTTTCAGTATTCCGATTTAGAGCTACCGTAAAACGTGTTTTGAAATGTAAAAATATTACAGTTTTGACTGTGTATTAGTAAGTTGGCGTCGCAATTTCAAAACGCACATCGTAAGATCGCCGATCATGAAATGGCGTAGTAACTAATAGGTTAGGTTAATTTAAGCTAGGGTAGGTTAACATAGGTATGTATAGTTTTTAGCCTTGTAGTGACAAGGAGGCTTAGTACACCCGGGTAGAGGCACCCGGCGAAACTAAGAGAAACCCATGGGCCAGTCCGTTGTAGGAGACTGACCGGCCCTAGAGGGACCGCTATCCTGGGCTCGCTTTCGAGTCCGCAGAGGTCAGGCTGCGGCCCGCTCGCTCTCCTGATGGCGACGGAGTGTCCCGAGGATTCCCCCACGTAATCGTCAAATATTTTGATTTGCAAGATTGGCTAGTTCCCATGCTTCACTATAGAGCTAATATTGTGATCCATCTTCGACAGATATATGTGAGAAGTGTATGAGTGTGATAGGCAGTGAGGACATCTCTCTGATAAAAGTTCTAGATGTTTTTATACATTCTGTGAATCACTTAAAGTGAAAACTTACTCTGAAGCTTTGAGTTGTTGATTTCGATCATCAGAGACCAATGTTTCTCTTGATGATTGAAAATTATTTGTAGCATTGTAGTAAGAACTGTTTGATGATGGTGCACTTTCTGAACTGAAAAAAAAACAATTACACAATTAATATTTCGCCTGCCATTGTAGGCATTAGCATAAGAATATGGGTAGTCACAGTACAGTCAGTATGCATAAAATTCAGAACACACTTTGTCTTGCTCAAATATAATATCTAGTAGTAATATTAAGAACAGATACAATATCATAGGATTTTAATTCATACCTATGTAATTTTGAAGGATCAAATTTTACATGTTTGATGGAATGTATAACAATAATTAGGACTTTTATTTTTTTTAAATCCCAGAAAAATGTCTTAAGACAATCATAAACTAACATGGTTTCATCTCTTTTGTATCCTACTACCTGTGACAGATAACTTTTTTTATCTGCTGATTATGATGTAAGTGTTTATTATAAAAAAATAAGTGTACCATAAAGGTTCATAAAATAAACACAAACCTTGTTGTAGATTTTAAATTGAGATGAGGAACCCCAACATTTTCAAGCGAATCAACATTGTTCAAAAAAGCCAAACAATCCACAACATCTTCAAATATGTCCAGAGCTCCAGCCTCTAGTTTGTGTCTAAAATGTTTTAGTTTGTTTATCAATGCAGGTATCCCCAACTGTTTAGCTACATAGGCACCAGATTGACTCTGTAAAAAAATATATATTATTGTAATATTTGCCATCAGTAATAGTTTTTCAATAAGTGATATGATAATAAATACAATCCCCGCCTTTCATTCCCAAAAAGGAGGCTCTTTTTATAGGATTTTATTTTATTGTTTTGCCAAAACTCAATGTTTAAGAACCTATTTTTATGTTTTTTTGAAAAAGGATATTTCCAAGGTGGTCCCATGATACAGAAACAGGGTTTAACCATGGCAATTTTTTTTTAAAAAATTGTGTAAAACGAAAGCCTTAACTAATAAAGATATGAAAACACAAAAAAAAAATGTTTTAACTGCCCAATTAAGGTAAGCTAAACACCAAAAAAAAATATTTTCCTATGGGCAGGCCCTTTCTTTTTTGTTTCAAATTATTAAGAACATAATTTATTTCAAATTCTAAGCTTTAGTTTGATTACTGTACATTTCCTGTGGGACATGAAAGCTTATTACCTACATAAATAAAATGTTATAGTTACCTTCAGAGTAGTCAATAATAAATTAAGTGCTTCTTTTTGAAAGGATGGTTGCTCCATATAAAACCAAGCCACAAGTGCTTCTAATAACTCTCGAGTACCAGTCAGTTCATCTTCCAGCTGCCATCCTAGCTGCAACTTGGCAATCAAAAGCTGAAGAGATCTCTCTCTTATCTCCTGTAGAGGGTGTCCTGTAAAAAGTAATAAAATATATAATTATCAATCTTATTTATTATGGTCACCAACCTGCCTGAGAGGCATGATGCTAATGTCCCTATATATGTATGTATTACCTAGATAACAACTTACTAACACATTTATTTAAACTTAATCTTTGGATCTTACCAACACTGATGGTTAAGCCGACTGGTTTTACTTACCTAGCTTTTTGATATATGTAGTTAAAATTCCAGGTGTCATTTTAACAAGTCACAAATATGATAGCAGGGTATACTAATATTTATTAAATTATTATACAAAACAAAACTGCACGTTACAAACCATTTGAAAATAAACAATCGAATCAAAATCAAAACACAACGGTGACGTTTTTTGTTTTGACATTTTCACTTTTTTCTCACTCTTATTTTATAGGGCACTGGCACATACTTCTCTGAGCGTAGCCAGCAAATAAAAGTGCGCGTCCACAGCGTCGTAAAAGACGCCTACGGACGGAGCTCTGTTGTGGCTTTGTAGAGAATTAGGAATTTTACGCAGCAGATTCAAATCCAAATTTTACGATTCAAAATTTTGTCATGAATGCCAAAAATATGACAGTTATAGCAGTGCACGTACCATTCGGCTTCCGAGTTTTGACTTTCATTTTCTTTCAGTAATGATTGCAATGGATACACAACATCGTCATTTGCTATACAAATACCGACCCTCCGTTCGTTCTAATTCCTACGCGATGGGTGGGCGCACCATAAATAGTTCCTTGTTCTGTTACTCTTGCTAAGTGTCTCCATCCACTAAATACATTCTAGTCAGCCTTTATCGGTGTGTAGTGTACTAAAACAGCCATTTAAAAAAACCGGCAGTACACCATGTTAAGCCTTGAATATAAATACAAACATACTATCTACGGCTGAGATCTACCGGTGTGGTAAATCCCGGGACATTACAGGTACGGTCACCAGACCCTAAACTAGAATGGAGAATTTTCAGGGCCCCTGTTTCTCTTAGTTATAACAGAGGGCACTAGTTGTATTAGGGGGACAAATGTCAACGAAAATACTAACTTCAAGCAGTCCGTATTGAAGGCGAGAGTATTTTTTTTTTATTGTTTTTCTACATGTTACAAAAGTGTCTGAAGTCTAAATAACTCACCCAAATAATAAAAAACGCACTAAAATGTAACTGACAGAAATTCCCCTGGACACCTACTAGCGACATCTAGATAAGAAACATTTGGAGTTTGAAAATTCCCCATTCTCTGGACTATGGGTGTACATACATGTATAAACATCGTTTAAAATAAAACTCGTTTGTCTCGTCTCATTGAAATCTGAGGGCGAACCATCACACACATTTTAATGCTGCATTCACGTCAAGTATCCCACCAACTGGGCCGCAAACGCTCGCGCGCATAAAAAAATATTTAAAATAGGTTTTTACTACATTTGCTGGTAGTGTCCTGTGATTTTTTTAATCATTAAGAACAAGCGTTTGACCACCATCCTGCCTGATGTTAATAATCGATGTGGTCTACGATGGAGCACACGTCATGTTCATTAGGTACCTATTCACCCGCGACTTTAAGACCTTCAGACCAACCATTCCGACCAACTGTGGCACTGACTTACGTGCTACATAAGCAACCATAAAGTTCCATTACTTTGCGCGGCCCCCTGCGACACGACATAATGTACGCTGACCTTTATTAATGGTAGGTACCTACATACATGGCATCTATTTTTATCTTCGTTTACGTGTTGTATTATATCTCTTTGGTACTTGCAAAACAGGGTAAATGAAAATATGTCCATAATTAGATTAAAATATATTCAGCAAGACGTCTAATAAAATAATCTAAATATCATATAAAATATTACAACGGCATGCACGCCTTTGCCTGTTTGTTTTGAACGAATAGAAAAAAAATACATTTTGACATATTATTTATTTTTATTGTCTGTCCTTTATACGTCAAAAACTGTCTGTCAAAGGAATAGCTTCTCTTCTCCAATATTAATATCTGAATAGTTTGTGATCGAGAGGTGCAGATTTCCTTGCAAATAAGTTATCAAAAGAATTTTCCGCACACTGGTTATAAAGGTACTTCATTTGAAGGTCAGTGACTATAACCTATTTGTGTTGTATTGTAAGTTTCGTTCCATCATAGTTTTACACGACGACAAAAAAAAAACGTAAGTTGCACTATAGCTACAAGAAAATAGGCAAACTAGTGCGATACGCAACAATGCCTGAAATCTATCTACTTTACCTACAAATAATCCTTGTAGTTAATTATCCTTTTACCACCCCTTTCTAATAAAAGTTAGTCATAATATTGAAGATATAGCGTCTGTGGTCCAGTTGGTCGGACCCTTGACTTGTAACCGGGAGGTCC
>SJJU01005344.1:0-26133 GCA_012932125.1 Conopomorpha cramerella
CCTGTGTATGCCAAACAATTAATCTTTTGTGTTATTTTGACGAGTCGATGATGTATACCTATGATGTGTATTACATATTTTATATTTAGAATGGTTTCTCTTTTAACGTCATTGAAAAGTTATATGATGATGTAAATTATTCCCTTACCTACCTAAATATAAGAAAATCTTTCATGAAACGTGCCATATTGAGTATCTTAAAATAATGTGTATTTTGACAGTGAATTGTACAGTATCAGCTGTAAAATAGGTACTTATAAAATAGGAGCTTCCTCATCTATCTTTAAAATATAGTCTGTATAGTATGTACTATAAATCAACAAAATTTTGCAAATATTTACAGACATTTTTCTTACATGATTACTATTCACAACAATTTACGCAAATACACCAAACTTCATTTTCGAATATAATATTAATGACCTAATAGAACGAGACCATACCATATTACCTGAAGGTATTTACGCAAATCCTCAGCAACAGAACAAGACTACATTGTGATTCTAGACTGACACATCTCGACACGCTTACCTATCACAGATGTGTATGTTAACCGGCCCCCGATTTTTTTTTTTCATGGGGAATCCTCATTGACACCCCGCCGCCATGGGGACAGAATATCCGGTCTACCATCCTAAGGTTCAACCTTAGGACTCAATTTATGACTGTCATTAAAAATTAAGGCATAGCCTTTCTAAACACAATAGAAAATTCCGCCTTATTGGTCGTTTAGTGACACGTGATGTATCATAAAATATCGTAGCACTTTCTTTGCTGACCGTACATTTTAGTACGAAGTTCAATGATCATTCTATTTCAGCCATTATGCACTGAATAGTATCGTTAGATAGTGCTTGTCTTATCATAATGTAGGTAAATTAGATTTATGTCCGAGGATCGTAAATGAAATACGTTCGAATTTCGTCGAAAGGAAGTTTGACAGTAGCTTAATTCCTTGTGATTTAGAGAATTACTTAAGCAACTGTCAAAAGCGTTTCCAATGAAAATAGCCCGAGTTTTACGATCCCTGTTTATCACATTGTAAAGATGTCTGAGAGGAGTCGTGCACAATTGGAGGTCCACGATCACAACGTTTTGTTTGACCACAAGCCTACTAAAACCACGGTGACCACTCAAGCGTTATTGCCGGGGACCTCGGAACAGCCTGAGCCACTGCATCCAAGGGTGGCCACCGTCGCGCTTTTCCCCTGCGGTCCATCTCCAGGATGCGGAGGAATCGACCCACCCCAGCTCAGGATGTCGTGCGGCATCGGCGGTAGAATGCCCGCCTGCCACGATCACGCTACCCACGTGGAAAACAATCGTGTTAGTACAGCTAAATATTTTAATGCCAATTAGACGTCACCAAACGTTGGCTAAGTAAAGGGCAAATCCGTGGTTTCCTTTGATTTCAAAATAATAATGTGCCAAAATACTTTCTGAGCTCCCTCGTCAATGAACTCAGATAACAATTTCAATTCCAACACTCTTCATTGGATCTCTTGTGATATTAATGTGGCGGTGTTACGTATCGTCACAAGAAACGCTCGTTACGCGAACCTGTGCTACAGTCAGGTCATGTTTTGAAGACATTTTTTTTGTTGAAAAGCTGCTTGTGCCAAACCAATACTTGGGTGGAATCAGGACACACAATTATGATTCGCACAATCTTGATCGTAATGGTTGGTTGCTTGGTTTTCCTGTATGCTTTGATACTGATATTATAAATAGCCACAACGATACAGTAAATTAAGTAGGCGTGCTTTCTACAATGGTTACGGGTAAAGGGCACCATAATAATTATTTCTGTGGGGTGTACAAAACCCTTCGATACATGAGAACGGTATGTAGATGATATCGCTAGTACCCAATACAAAACAAGATCATTTCTGATATTATAGCAATAGCTATATTAAAAAAAAATCCAGATTAAAAATTAAAGAATATTTAGGTTCGTATAAGACGTTCGAATTGGTATATTATAAATGCGACAGTACTCTAGTTTTGACGTGAGACCCATAGACATGGGTCTCATTTTCACGCTGAAACTACTGATCCGATTTAAATTAAATTTGGTACACAGATATTTTAGAGTCTGAGAAGAGTACATCCCTATCCTGTGGGACGCGTCACTTAATAGAGAGCGTTATAGTTTGTATGAAATGGAAATGAAACTAAGCGAATGAAATCGCGGGCGGCTACATGTTTACCAGCTGCTAATTAGCAGTACTTAGCTGATATTACTATAATCATTATCCATTGTGTATTCATAACCCTGCTGCTATGACTATGACTTATGACTACACAGCATCATAGAGTCGTAACCGGGTGGTCAGCGAGGGCTTGTTAGTTTTTCTCTAAAGGACGTGACAAGTGTCTCGACTATTAGCCATTTCGTAGCCTCAAATGACGAAACTTTATTTAGCCAATTTGGCGTAGACACACAAAAATACTCAGGTATATAAAAAGAAAAGGACAAACACAGTGTAAGTAGTAAGAAGTAGCAATCCAGGCAGTGTTCATAAAACGAAGGTATCTATGGTATCATAGGCCCATTTCATATTATTACACAGCAAAAAATATTTTCTCCACGAGTTGAAAGTTAGAGGTGTTATTGTTACTTTTTTTATATCAGTTATTTTTACATCAAGCCCTGTATGATCGAAAATAAACCATAAAGACTGCCGAAAGAAAAGGTCGAGCACAATAACGGTAATTTCCGACAGAAACAGACAAATGCGTAATACAAAAAGGTACTTTAAAGCATAGACTGTAATTCGCTGCTGACCACTGAATTAAAACAGTACCACAATCTAGACTCGGAAATTTTACATTATTTTCACGTGAATTGCAAACTCTATGGACACTCTGTGTTTCTGTTTGGTGTTTGTTTTGGCCTAGCGCCTCTTACAACAGTGATTAGCGCAGTAGGTTCATTCCCCGCCTCAGTACAACAACGCTTGGCATCCATTGTAGGTACTTTTGTTTACGAAAGGGGTTCCGATTGTTTCAGGACACTGTAATTTACATGTTGATTGTCTTCCTGAAACTCGTTATCCAGCTACATTTTCAAATGTTGATTTCACTATTGAAGCACAAGAATCCACCGCCACTACTAACCTAATACCAACTATATCCGGCGTCGAACTAATCAGTAAGATCAAAGTCATTGGGTGTCTCAAATTACGATTCGATTGTTTCAAAGACATCATTTTTTTAAAGTTAGTATTGGTATTATATCTTATTTGACGCATTAAAATTAAATTTGCTTTCTAACCAATTTCTAAAGTTTTATTACTTCTCACGAAATCGTTTGCAAGTTAAATTTAAACGTTCTCATTTTTCGTGCCTCAAAGTAACTTCAATTCTGCACTGTCATCACAAGACGCCGTCCTCGTAAGAATTTCTCTTGAAAAAGCCCCGACTTGGATGCAACTAGGTACTAAATAGCTGAAAACCACGTTGACGTCACCGACCGATTCATTTTCATCTTTTTCACCGGCGAGCGTGGAAATTTAATGGCCTCAAGTGAAGAGCCCTAACGATGCTATTCGAGATCACACAACCGTAACCAGCAGCGCTTATCACTCACAGAAAATATTGAGCGCCATTTAACCGCAGCAGCAATGTGGGATTCGTGCACACTGCAACTCTGCGGCCACTTCCATTTACACTTGCGACTGTCAAAATAAGATACAACGCGAGGGTTCATAACGTAAGTCGTTCAATTTAAAAATATCACCACAGAAAAAAGTCCAACAGATTTCAGTTGTCCAAACAGAAAATTGGAAAGTAGGAATAAGTTATTCTGGCATACCGCAGTCGGAAGTTGAAAGCCATGTTTGAACTGTTCCTGGTTAGGTAATTCACTCGTTGTTAGTACTAACGCGAACTGGATTTAAGTAGCAAACGTTCTCATGCTGGATGATGCTTCACTATAATGGACGTGTAAAAGTTCAGTAGATTCGAATAATTTTGTTAATTCCGTTTATTTTTTTACGGTAATTTGTTCGATTTCTGTGGAAAAATCCAATGTGCATGAGTAGGGATATAATGATGCAAAGAATAGTCAATAATCTACTTATAAGCACCAAGTGTATTGAATGAATGTACCAATTTCCCAATGGACAGTAATTAACAATATTAAATATCTTTTTATTTGTGTTCATTGTGCTCAAAATGTGTGTTTATAGTATAAAATAACAAAGGTCATCACCAGTGGTCTGTCAATGGGAATTTTGGAGCACTTCCATGCTTCGCATGGCACGTTAAGCTGTGAGTCCCAATTACTGTGACGACAGTTATAGTCATTAAACCGTTTGTAAAGATCTTAGTTTTTTCCACCACCTCTACAATTCTCTTATATGAATATAAAAGTTATCATGCCTCATACTTACTTTAACTTTTCTGCACATTAAAACACACTATCCTGATTAAATTGCTTCATTAAAATTTCATCGCGGTATCCTCGACCCGTCACAATGCCACATGTCTGGAGCTTTGACAGTTTAGTTATTCGTGTTTCATATAAATATAGATTTGTTAAATTCTTAAAAATTCATCCGCCAAACTAATAAATAATTAATAAGGAGGATCAAATTAT
Source organism: Conopomorpha cramerella (assembly GCA_012932125.1). Classification (NCBI taxonomy): domain Eukaryota; kingdom Metazoa; phylum Arthropoda; class Insecta; order Lepidoptera; family Gracillariidae; genus Conopomorpha; species Conopomorpha cramerella. Next base: position 4,604 of record SJJU01005344.1, read on the forward strand.
GACGTAATTATTTGGTCTTCACCCTAAATGTCAGGAACAGAGTTTAACTGATACTCCATACCGATAACTATTTATATTAGTGGGACCGAAATAGTTTCGCGAGAGAGCAGGACTCAACCGGCGGTCTCCACTAGGCTGTTGTTGTACACTGTTCGTGGGTTTGTAACAAGTTTAATCAAAAGTGATAGGCTTTTCGCGCCGTACATGTACCTATGCCAGCCTAAAACGGCTTTGTTGTTTGAATTATAAAGCGCGATTTTAGCTAGACGTGATTCGTCTCCATCTATTTTTAGAGCTAAAAGGCTTTTGTACGGAATAAGTGTTTCGTTTATAAAAGTTATAATTGAATATTAATCGTCAATTTTCATTTTACGTGTTAATTTCCTTTGGCGTTTCATAAGCGTTTCTGAATATGTATTAGGAAAAGTTTTCTACGGAAAGCTTTTACGTTTTGATAGATAAAAATAAATTATTCCAGGCCCAGATCTAATAACTATTTGTGGCCTTTTACGAGGACAATATACAATATACACTTACCAACATTATATAATTCCTAATATATTCATTTGCATGACACATGCATGGCGTTACAGAGAGGACACAGCATCCCTTAGACTACTTCTAGACAGACATTGAAGATACCTATCTCAATAATTCCGGTATAGGTGGCACCTTTAATGTCATTTACCGAAAGAAATGCAGTAGTTATAACTATACGTATTTTTACCTCTAGCAACTTGTACAGTATTATTCAATTAAATACTGTAAATAAAAATCGATCAAATAAAAATCTCTCCGGTACCAAGTGTATCAGCTGGAAAGCAATGTTAAAGTTTAATTTACGCGACTTAGGAGGATACTTAAGAAAAAGCTGATACAAACCACTGCCCTCAAAGTGTGAAGAGAACCTACTCGTAGATAGTTAATTGATTCAATTTGCATTTCCCGACTCAGTGAGATTGAAAATTGTTTAAGCGCTTCCTCTTTTATCTAAAGAATTTTTGCTTACCAATTGTTGAGGCAGTTTAGGCCTTTCGCAGACTCTTAGAACGGCCGAATTATTTTTTATTCTTTGGCTACTTTTTTGCGTTACAATATTTTTTCTCAAGCGAATCTTAATAATGTATGACTTAATGTAATATTCATAACATAGGTATAGGTATGTTTTATGTACATTATTCAATAACGAAAAAAAAAATACTCAATCATAATATTAATGTAAGAAGTGAGTACATGCTTAGTTGGTAAATATTTTGTCAATATCATGGACAAGCCTGTATAAATAAACAAGGCTGTGAATACACCTTTAAGAAATGTAATTTAAACGGAATTTCAAGGATAGTCGAATGGAGGCTCATAGTCGGAAAACGCTTTTTGATGATTTCAGTTAGCTCTACCTGCAAATAGATGGGTCGGGGCGTTTGGCATACCTCCGCATTCTTATGTACGCTTTTTGTAAAATGTAGAATTTATTAATTCGAAATCGCTAAAATGTACCCTCTAGCTTCCACAATTTTTGCGCCAGTTAAGATAAAGTAACAGATAAAAAACTGAACGCCTTTTAATCTCAAAGCGGGGTAGGCAGAGAGAGGCATTTGCTAAGCAAGAGACCAGCACGCACATTTAACCCAACTTCTCAACAGAATTTGATGCCGTTTTCTTTAGTAAATATAGCGATGCTTGCTTTGCTGCATAGAATTGAAACACTGTTAATAATTTATATCGGCAAAACAAAGTTTGTCGGGTCTGGTGATCCTACGGGTTACATAAAATATACCTGTGATACATCTGAAAATCTCGCACTCGAGGAGAGATAGCTGAATAAATTAAATTATGTGACTGTTAAAAAATACATAAAGGTTTCCTTGTATTGTATTGAATATTACTTTAAAATTTGTATATGTAGGTAATGTAAGTTTTATTATTACCCCAAATTATTGCTCAGGATTGTAGTTAGATTAAAATAATAATAACAAACCACCGCTCACAACGTGCGAGAATAAAGCCAAAAAATTAAACAAGCAAATAATAACTTAAACAATGTCGCCTGCAGTTTATTCTTTAGTCTAACCTTTCTTCTGCCAGAGTTTATTGGCAGTGCCCAGATGTTCGCTGTTATTTGATATAGGAAAGCAGTCACAAGCACAGTACTGAGAGAACTTCTTCGATACAAATTATTAATCAACAGCACTGTTTCTGCTTCTACTTAGCTTTCATCTGAAATCGAATTCTATAAGGAAATACTAAAATATATTTTCCGCACAATCGATTTGGGAGATCAAATACATAGTATAAAACAAAGTAGTCTCCCACTGTATGTCCGTATGTATGTAGATCTTTAAGCCTACTCAACAGATTTTGATGCGGTTCCTTTAGTCGATAGAGGGATACGGAGTGGTATATAATACATATATGCATATATGTAGATAAACACTGTTCATAATGTATTTAGACAAAATAAAGTTTTCCGTGTCAACAAGTTCATTATCCATATTATAGTTAAGTTGCTTGTATCATAACACCACAATATTTCGAATACTGATTATGAAGAGTACAGGTACCTACTTTACTTAGTATTTAAGAATGGTTAGCTCTAGTAAGTAATAAGCATTATGAGTAATTTAGAAACCCAAGCATAATCGCGAACGGAAAAGTACAACTGAAAGTGAGAAACACTATACGGAAGAAATAAAAGATAACAGGAAAGTGTATTAATAAAATATGACTTGAATTACACATACATACATACACTTCACGCCTGTCTCCCAGAGGGGTAGGCAGAGACTACAGAGACTACAGATCTCCATTTGTCACGATCCTGACATACCCCTTTCGCTTCATCTACATTCATACATCTTTTCATACACGACCTCCGGTTTCGAATTACATCTACATGAAATATAATTATACTAGTGGACGCCCCGCGATTATTATCGAGTAGTTTCAGTATTTCATATTTCATACAAACTATATTACCCTCTATTTAGTGACGTGTCCAACAGTACCCCTTGTTCTGTCTCAGATATAAACTATTTGTTATAAATTTGCTATATAATTGGTATTGTTATAATTTTATTAAAATGCTATAAATTTTATTAAAATTGGTGCTGTAGTTTTAGTGTTAAATCAGACAGACAGAATTACTTTCGCATTTATAATATTTAGTATGGATTAGCAAACGATAAATACTGAAGATATATTTTTCTAGGCGTTTATTCTCTGCTGTCCAATCCGTGTTTATGAATTGTGTGATAAGATAAAGTTGCGGTTTGAAAGGAGCTATAGTGACCAAGATTGAAAAGGGAATGCATCGGTGGTATGATAATATGGAGAGGATGGATGAAACCGATCGATTAAGATCGATTAACGGAAGCGATTTACATGGGTATGTAAGGGGCCGAATAAATAGAGGTCGCCTCAAAAGTACATACATCGTTCATATTGGATCATGAGGAGATCATGAATGAATGTAGATGAAGCGAACGGAGTATGTCAGGATCGTGACAAATGGAGATTTGTAATCTCTGCCTATTCATCTGGGAAACAGGCGTGACGCGTTTTATGTATGACTAACCCGCTTGCGCGGTAGAACACAGATTTGTTTTCAAAACAGCTGCTATTGGCGCATCGAATTGGTCCTTATGTATTTTTTTACAAGCGTTTAACTATCATCCTGGCTGATGTTAAGCAGTGAATGAATTTAAATATTTATGACTAGATCGATACGCGCATTACTGATTATACCTACCTACTTTTCGAACGAAAAGCAATTAAAATAAATATTTTACTAACGTACGTTATCGATGTCGATTTCAGGTTGTGAAAAAAAACTAGTAGCTGTGTTGCTACGTGCTGTGACTAATAAGGACCTCGGGCGGTTAGCGCCCTCGGGGGCTTTGGAGTCCGCTCTTTTACGATAAAAGGAATTCTTTAGTTGCCCAAATTTACCTACCTATAAGTATATGTCCCAAGGACGTCTAGTAGCTACAAAAAAAAATTGTCGAAGAAATCGCTGAGACGCAGTAAGATTTCAATTAATTAATAAATGAAATTTCTTCGTGAAAGTTAGGTAAGTACCAATATAACAGGTGGCTTTTCATTATTGGGCAAAAAACCGCGAATCGCTGTAGGTACCTACTCTCCAAACATTGTGAATGAGGTACCTACAGTCCAATTTTCTCATCATCATCACCATGTCCTTTGCTAGTCAAATGCCCTCCCAAATTTAACATAACAACAACCAAATCCGATTGAGGGCCAAATCATGCCAATTGGCATCAATTCTTTTTTAAAACTTTATTCCCACTTTTTTGTGGTTTCATAATCTCTCACGTAGCGTATGCAATTTAACAGAACAACAATCAAATCCCAAAGTACGCCGAATGCAAATGGGCATCAACGTATTACAATGCGGCGCGGTCGACGACGTCAAAGTTTCTGTGTGGAAAACGTCTAACAAACTCTTAAACGGAACCTACTAAAGGTTGGGGAAGGCACTTATCTCGTAATTTAATCTCTACCTAATTGTTAGAACACAATATTCATTATACAAGCCTTTTGTTATTAGGAAACAGTAGATAATTAGCTTTTTGTTTTCTTAGATACCTGACAACAACGCGAGTAAGTAATTTTTACATGTCGCCGGTCTTGTGGCTTAGCTAGTGTTTTTGAATACCACCTACGCGCAACGTGTTAAGTAAAGGGTTTCTATTTTTCAAGTTAATACCTAGCTATTGTAAATGTTATCCCTTTTCGAAATATAGGTAGGTACCCAAAATCTATTCCTTTTTTATTTTTAAATTATATTAGCGTAAAAAAAATCCAATTCATAAAATGTGAAAGTTTTTCTGTCTGTCTGTCTCGCTTTGACGGCAAAACTACTGAACCGATGTAAGTGAAATTTAGTAGGAATACTAGATAGTTTAGGGCCAGAGAAAAGACATAGTAACCTATGTCTAAAAGACATAGTAACCATTTTAACTGAAAAAAGTGTAAATAAGGTATGTTGGCAAGACAATGTTTTATGGGTCAGCCAATATAAATGTTTTAAGCAATAGTTAAATACTGCAAAAAAAATATAAGTGCTATGTGCAATTTGCCACAAGTCACACGAATGAAGTAATTTACCTTTCATATTTACAAATTATTACTGGACTGAATCCGAAATTGACTTTGCACCGTATTATTTCTGTTATTCACTGCGATCTCTTTTGCATTGCGCAAACAGAAAAGGATTAAATACTGCCTTATCTTATTTACATTACATTGCTGAACGGTCCTCCACAATTGTTCGTATCAATCGTACAACGTTGCGAGCGGATGTCCGTGTATCATTTTTTAATCAATCGACTCGGAAGTTTCGACAAACAAAATGAAAGGAGAAAGAGCCTGAGCGAATTCCAATTTTTTCAAGTGCACCTGGCTGTAAAATCTGCCGGAAATATTGTGCATCCCATGCGAGGATGCTAATTGCATTCGCCGACGCGTCGCCGGGCTCCGCGCGCCCCTCGCCTGTTGTTCCCATAATGAAAATATCGTAAAACGTTGCGGCTTCCGCATAAATTACTCCGCATATGAGGTTGCGTGCATCCGGCGACACTCGTTTCAGAATATTGTATCGTTAAAGCGAATCTTCCACAAAGATAAAGACACAATCGGTGGCAATTTGCTATATTCATGTGTTTTTCATATTATATACGAACATTCAATAAAACTATAGTTAGAACATGTCTTCAGGAAACTGTAGCAAGAATTCTTATTTGTATCTGGCATTAGGAATCATTTAACACACTAACACAAAAAATATGGGTTAAATTATAGTAATTATTACATTATTATGAGGTACACTACAAAATTGTACTAAGTACTAGTAGTTCGTCTGTGATCTCAGTAATGTCTACATAACTGTCCTAACAAGTTTTCTGGATGAAATTTAAGTCAAACTACCTATACCTGGTCACTATCAACTCAATCTACGCAAATAATTCCTAGAGGGGTGGGCGAAATACTTGGATTTATCAAAAAGCAAAAAGACAGCAAATAATGACATGATGTACATTCCGTACAGAGATTTAAGTACCGGTACCCGTACGCCTTCCTCATTCATTCCTTCCGCTATTCCTCACCCAATCATGATGTACGGAAAAATTATAAATAGACAACAGTTTCACACTTACAACTCTCTAAAGATATCGTTAATATGTAGCTTTTTCATACCACAATTATATCATAGAGTAATCCGAGTATATTCTGAAAGTACACAGATCAGAGCAGCTTACAGCTGCGTTACATTGTACGAAACATTTAGCGCCACCTATCAAGCAGTAGCAACGTTAGGAATCACAATAATGTTAATTCTTGAAACATCCGAGACCCTTCAGTTCTGTAACAAGTTTTGCGTCTCGCCACGAGATGTCACCACTTTAGAAGATACGAGTAAGTGTGCAACATTCTTTTGATACATTTTTAAATATTTATTGTTAATAATAGCAGTCCGACATTTTTATAATTTAAAAATATATTTTTAAAAATATTTAGGCGTCGAAAATTCTGTATTTTTACATTTAGCTGTTTTTTGTATTAATAATTTTTTATGGTATAATATTTTTTTCTTTTTCATTTATTTACTAATTTCAAAGGAAAAAGAACTGACTTCAACAAGTACTAAATTCTTGCTGCCACCCATACCATTCATTAAAATCTCCTCGCTTTATCTTTCATATCGAGTTTGTCATGATCAAATCCTTATTTCCTTATCATGGGACAACCTTGAAATTCCCTTCTTTCCATAAAAAAACATCAAAATCGGTTCATAAGCGACGAAGTTATCCGCGAACAAACATAAAAAACCATGGATACGGTCGAATTGTGAAAAGGCACCTTTTTGGAAGTCAAAATTCACGGGCAATCATATCAATTCGAAATTCGTCTGTCGACGCTTTGAATTTAATTATGAAAACAATCATAATTAACATTACAAACATTAGCAGCATCGCAGCTATGTTCTCCCATATTTCCTTCAGTATTAACTCCAAAACCTATAATATCCAGCAGTAGACGTTAGTGAGTTGATATAGTAAAGTCAATCTTGGTACTTTTAGTACACTAAAGAAAGGTTCACTAATAATATATATATATAATACACTATGTACTTCTTTTACATTCATAATATTGCAGTAAGAACACAATCAGCCTCAAACAGATTTTTAACTATAAGCTCGAAACGCACACAGATACTGTATAGGCACTAAAAAAGTAAAATATAAACCTATATCCCAAATCCCAAGCTCAATCCCTTTTAATAAGCAGTATCATCACTGCAGACAGTTTAATGCGGCAATGGATTTAAAAGTAAGTGCCTTGGGCAGGACGTTCCGGAATTTTATTTTCCTCTTCCCGTATATCCAAGTCTGAGACAGGTCAGAACCTTTGACCCGTACCTGGTCCCCTCGGACAGCCGGAAGCCCTTCCCCTCTTAGAGCAAATATTAATATTTAATATTTATGAGACAATTTTCTGAAATAATCTCTTTTTCGGATGACTTTTTTTGTGGAGTGTTTCTTTTACCGCGTTTTATAATGGCGTATACATGTAAACTTACAAAATGAAGTTCCATCTGATAAAATTAAATGGAAGTAAATTAAGTAATTAAGCTCGCTACACTATTATGTTATTTGTGTACAAAGGTCATACAAACTGAAAATATATTAAGAAAAAAAATATACGCGTTTAATTCGGACGGATTTTATCAATATTTTCATTGTACTTAAAAATTTAATAATTACATCTTGGCAATAAAAATAAATACACTTCACGCCTTTAATCCCAAAGAGGGGTAGGCAGAGGCACTTGCTGAAGCAAGTACCCACGGTTCACCGAGGGTATTTAACCCAACGTGACAGGGGGTGAGCCCATCGCCGTTATAGTGTTCACACACCTTGTGGTGTGCGGGTTTCATCACGATGTTGTCCTTCACCGTACCGAGCGTTGCGTTGCGTACATAGGCTCTGAAAAAGAGTCCCATTGGTACACGTCCAGTAGCCGGACTCGAACCTGGGTCCTCCCGGTTACAAGTCAAGTAATCAGTCAAGTATCTTGGCAATCATTTATTATATTCGCCTATTTATACAGCCGAATAAATTGAATAATGTTATTGTATTAATTATATTGATACATACTTTATTTTCTGGACTCGGTCTGGACTCTATTAGATATCAATTTATCAAATCAACTTGTCCTACAACTGTAGGTATGTCAAATATGTACTAACCAGTTTCAACAGACCTGTAGTGTAAATTTGTGTACATTTGTGTAAATGGCAGCGATTTTATTGGTAAGGGGCAAAGAGCGTAAGGGGTAAAACCCCCTTCCCAGTCTTAATTATGTAGGTAAGTCAAAGTCGATAATAAGACCAACACTGAAAATGATTTATTCACCTTATGTTCTAGTAAAGTAACGTCTAACTGAAGGAACCTTAGGATAGACATTCTTACCTCCTTATTAATTATGTTAATCCTTGCTCCTTTTGTAGATTACGGTGAGTGTATGTATGTATGTTCTATGTACGTCGAACATTCCACTACGTGACAGTTAAATGTTCGACGTACCGTGAAATCTTCCAAACCGCCATATCCGAAACACCAAGCACGTTTTGTTACCTCTTATTCCAGAAAGTTTGTCTCCGAGTACCAACCGAGTACTTCGAACTTAATAATAAACTTCATACAATGAGTCGTGAATAAAATATGCGCAATCTGCAAAACCTTCTCCAACAGAAGTGAAAACTCACAAAACTGGATGTGAGGAATTCAATAAAGCGTATATTTAGGTGTATTTATGTATCAAAGGGGATCCGCCAAAATAACCCCAGGCCTGGCGCAAATGAAATGTTTCTCAGATTTAAGAATTACATTGCTAGATTTATAAAAAGTCTTTTTGTTTCTTTAATTCAGTGGCTGACTTTTTTTTACAACAAGAAGAAAGGCGAAAAAAGTATATTTCAGGATAAAGCTTCAGGTAATTTTATACTTTATTGTATGGTACCTATTGATATAATAACTATTTTACACAATACTGGAGGAATGTTTGATCTACAAATAAAACCACTTTTGTTTATGCATATTCAGTATAGGTCAAAACCTAGTTTGAATAAAACATTAGTTTTATTTATTATTTATCAATCAAAATAATGTCTAGAAATGTAATCTTTCTTTTTCTTTCCATACGGCATGTGAGAGCGACAATGCAAAAATTAAACTGACTAAAAAAAGCAATTATTGTTTTTAAAAATAATATTTTTACACTTGGCGCCTATGAATTAATTATTTGTAGGCATAAGAAATGTTACCCACTGATTCCAATAACAACAATACTTTTACATACATTAATTATTATCACTGTTCTCTTCTAAATTACAAATTTCTTGCGGTTTCTTTTTATGTAATTTGGCGGATCTCCTGTTACTAATCATGTAAATTTGGGAAACAAGATAATATTGAAGAAAAAAAATTATTACTTATTTAAAAAAATACTGTATTGCCAATTCAACTCGGACCGATGTATGTAGGTACGTATTATCTTTAATAGTCCACATTGGTTATCCATAAATGTGTATCAGTTATGGAGGTTTATTTACAATTCCTTCCTGTACTGTAAGAGCGTTATGGAAGGGAACTACCTTAAATCCTTTAGTTCGCTCATTTTACTAAAAGGTATTCTTTTATAAAAGCTGTTAAAAAAGCGAGGGTTCATTGTTTTGGTTCAATCCCCTGGTCAGACTAGCGAAATTAAAAAAAAAATTATTGCAGTTTTGTTTCCTTTCAATGATAAATGTATGTCTCCTTTCAGTAATTTAAGATAACTAATGGATTTAAAGTAGTTCCCCTCCAGGGGCCATAGATTTTTCCACCCTGCATCAATATATGTATATAAAAATGAATTGATGTTCCTTAGTCTCGCTAAAACTCGAGACCAACCGATTTGGCTAATTTTGGTCTTGAATTACACGTGGAAGTTCAGAAGGGAAGGTTTAAAATTCAAAGGTGAAGGCTGAAAACCGGGGCGGGGGAGCGTGCAGGCAGGATCCCGAGCCGACGCCAGTTTATACAACACGAAGCCTGCGCTCTGTGGGTACCTACAGTCGCGCCACTAGATACACAAAACTACCTATACCTATCCTTTGTTGCTTTTCCTGTTTCTTTTTTATGTATAAGATAGGACTCGGTACCTCAATTCTGTTCTTCGTTCAATGCAATGTGCTTTGTATAAATAAACTTATTTCATCTCATAAAAGGGGTATTTCATCCAATACCGGGGAACAAAGGCTTCCCACGGTAAAACAAATGTTTGCCGCTAAGGGTGCTCAAGGAGAACAAAAAATTAAGACCTCTTTTTACTTTTGTAAAGCATGTTCAACACTATGGATAAATCATAGTACCTACAATGCGACATTGCTTGGTAATGATGACTAGATGACATCTTCGTTAGTTCTTATTCTGTTAGTTGGGATAAAATCTAAAGTACTAAATCAATTTAGATAAAATTTTAATGGGACTATCTTGAAAGTAAACCCTGTCGAATGCAAAAAGAATTTTCAAAATCGGTTCATAAACGACGAAGTTATCCGCGAACAAGCATAAAAAAGCATATATACTGTCGAATTGAGAACCTCCTCCTTTTTTTTAAGTCGGTTAAAATACAATTTAGTAGCCGTGTGGTGACGGCGAATAGAATACATGTGTCACCACCTTAGCCCAACTTTTCCCGCCATGGGGGTCGTAAGAGGCAACCGAGGGACCTCTCCAGAGACGGGCAGCAGCGCTCTCTGTGAGTTAAACCACAACACCACTGCGATCGCCAACCCGCCTGCCAAGCGTGGCGATTACTGGCATTTCACCCCAAATGACGGATCTCATTGGGGGAGGCCCTCGTGTAGCAGTGGACGTTATGTGGCTGATGATGTGTATGTGATGACGTGAAAATACCTTTTCAAATTCAAATTCGAAAGCGGGCTCCTCTTAATAATTAAGATGCCTTTAGTTCTCCAAGCGTATTTACTCCCAAAGAAATATGATGTGCGTTCATCGCCATCATAGGGTTCACACACCTTATGATATGCGGATTTAACCACGAAGATCTTATCCTTCACTGCAGCGCTGTGCCTACAAGTTTTTACCTAACTTTAAAAAATCATCAAATCTCCAAAAGCCACATCTATCCCACTAGGGATTAAGTACGCCTACAATTGATAAAAGCCTATCTTCTACAAAGTTGCTGAAACAATAAACGTGGATCCTATGTGTAACCTATCGAAAAATAAAGTCATCTTGCAATAATTACCTACAGATTATTCCATTCAAATAAATGGCTCTATGTAAAGCTTAAAGAACAGTTATCCTCCTACAAAATGTTGGTGTATTATAATTTCAGCCCTCAATAAAAAAAAATCGTTAGGTCGTCTCCAAGTCAACCGTTAACATTATAGATAAAGTAGAAAGGAGTTTCCTATTTTCCCCAAATTGGTACCCAATTAGAGAGCGAAGTTTCTCGTAGCAAATTCTCTAGAAAGTAAACCTTTATTATTTCGGGTGATGTTTCTACTGCATTCAGATTCGACGACATAGTCAGTGAGGGTTATATTTAAATAAAACTTTTCGTTGTTGGTACTTGCACTGTCGAATCTTCTTTAGTATTCTTGTATGTAACACACTAATAAATAATTAATAATAATTACAAGTTTTACAATGTGTTTATATGTGAAGAACGAGAAATGAGCCCGTCGCAGTTCTTGAATTCACAAGCTTTATGGTATGCGGGTTTGCTTCCAATGTTTAAAGCATGCAGTAAATGGCAACTTTGTATCAGGCTCAGACCAGTCTTAAGAACCTTTGATCGCTGAATAACTGGACTATTTGCAAAATACTCTTATTTTACTAATACAATTTCCGCCACGGTATATATTGCACATATTACATTTATTAATCACTGAGCGTGAAAGTCGGATTAGCAGTTTCAATTTTTAGTTAGTTAGTCCTCTTATCTCTGCCGCACCATTTCCAAGGTAACAAAGGATGAACAATAATTAGAACAATTAGCCGTCCTGGAGAACGACGGAACTACTTAGAAGCCGAGCTAAGCGAGGTAATAACTCACTTAATTAAGGTACGGACTTAGCTTCCTACATGACGAACAATATTGTACAGTTACCTATGTACCTGTTAAAACTAAGTAGGTAGTAGGTTGTGATTGGTATTAAAAATGGGAACTCTTAGTTAATGTTTGTGATCCCAATAGATAAAAATTGATAGGTGCCTTCCTACCTAGATCGTAAAATATTAAAAGCCTTCCGTACAAGTATGCTAATGCGTGTGGTAATTATTATTATAATAAAAATAAGTATTATTAATATTAACTATACATATTATTTATAAAACGAGACAGTAAAGGCTGTAAAAAAGAAAAAATGTTTATTAAACAATATATAAATATCTGATAATCAATGAAGGCTATATTCACGTTTCGTCCACTTACGAGAAGCTAAAAAAATCTACTGAATTTGGATCAAGCTCAAAACGGATTGTATCTTTTTTATTCCTATTGTGAGGGGGCAGGTTGGAAATGGAAAAGTTCCTAGGTATGCATTTGGTAAATAGACTTCCATCCAGGTTAAGTGTACGGTTGCCGCACCGCATCTATTTTATGAGCGATCGATATTCCAATCTGTTACAAAGTCGACTTTTATGAGCCAGCGCTGCATTGGACTCGCTTCGGCTCAGAGGAGTTTGTATAGCGAACGATTTTATTACTATTAGCATTCCTTAACCAAATATTATCGATGGCCGATACCAAAAATAATCCCTACAGTGTATTAAGAGAATTCGTCTTCAGTATAAAATACTACTAGTGAGCCATTTAGCTTTTAATTGAAGTATGCGTTTCAATTGCCTTTCCAATTATTTTTTTCCATTTTATAATGAGAGATTTGACAAACACTAAAATACAATTAAGTCGATTCCCAATACCATGAATGTACTGAATACATAATATGTACACACATCAAAAGTGTCTTGGGATCTAGTACATTTTAGAAGATTGCAATCAAGAATATATTTTACAAAAACTGTATTCATTCATAATTTATTCAAAATGTGGTGATAAGTCATGAGGCAATGGCAGTGGTACAGGCATGAGAAATTAGGTAGGAGACCAATCTAGAAGATTAGATTTGATTGCTAAAAATGTTTATAATAAATAGTACTATTGAAAAGTTCAAATTTCAATGGTGCTTGAATCACTTCGAAACGGTCACCTAATCAACCTATATATCTAATGACTCACAGCGTTTCACATTACACAACTTGGGTTTCGATACACCGTCGCTTGTACTAAAGGCGTTTCCATTCCGAATGTCAAACGAACATACTTTTTTCATGGTGGGTTAACTGATGAAAATGTTCTTTGCACGGAAGCGTTGCAGGACGGTAGCAGCGCGACACAGTCGGGCATGCTCTGATTTGGTCCCTGGCTTAATGTCGTTATGTGAATTGGAGAGGTGACGGACGTGCAGTGGACGTGCCGCCGACGTCGGCCGGCGCCGCTCACTGCAAACAACTAAACTTCACCTTCACTTCTGTAACTGAAAAAGGAAGGTTTCAATCAAATTTTTTTATGAAAAAAAAAGTTAGCATAGCACTACATTCCCACTACTACGAATCGGCTGAGAGATTTAAGGTTTATTTGCGTATACCTATGCCTTTGATAGTTGTGAGAATAGATCGTAAAGTATTTGTCGGTTTACCCCACCCTTCCATTTCAACTTGTATACAGATAACAGCTAGAAGAACAGTTTGATTCTTTGACTTATGTGACGTCGCATTTTCATAGATCCACTAGCGTAATAAGCACTTTTATTCGGCATATGCATTACTAACTAAAATCATGTCACCGAAGCTGCCCATGTTACTCTGAAATAAGTTATACATATTTTGAGAGTAAAGAGTATCCACGTATCATCAATTCATCACGTTATTTTTCTTTAATCGATTGTTGAGGAGGTTATATAGGCCTAGTGCATTATTATACACCAACTGTACAGCGCGGTGTTACTCGCGCTTTTATTCGTTCCCGTGGCAATTTCGGTTAAATTAATAATTAAAATTGTAAAATATGTATACCCTATGTTACTCAAGGATTGTACAGCATTTTTTGAGTTTATTCGTTACAAACATCCATCCATACCATTCTTTCCTCTTTATAACGCACTAGCTGTGCCACGCAGTGTTACTCGCATCCCCCCGTTCCCGTTAGAATTTCGGTATAAAAAGTAGCCTATGTTCATTTTGAAAAAGTAGCTTTCTTTTAGTGTATCATCTAAATCCGTTCAGTTGTTTCGGAGCCTATTCAATACAAACAAATCTTTCCTCTTTATAATATTAGTATAGAAGTATAGACAAGCGGACTCGAAGCCACAACCTTCTGAAGTGCAGGACATTTTGGATATACAGGCTGTTTCTTAACATGTTTAGTCCTCATGGGTGAAGTAGCGGGTACACTTAGAGACGTGTAACTTTCATCATTTCAACATTTCATCACACACATATTAGATTACACCTTTTTTTTCGTGGGGAAATCCGTTATGGATACCCTGCTGCTGCTGGCGGGGACAACGGCGGGGTTATGTGGGACTCGCACCCACTAAAACCCCACGGTGACTACTCGCGCGTTACTGCCGGGACCCCCGGAACGACCTTAGCCACTACATCAATGGCGGCCCAAGCCGCGCTAGGCCCTTACGGCCCATCTCCGGCAATCACGACGGTACCAGGGTCACCGCAGTACCGCCGTCCCCGCCCGTACGCTCCAGCCCCCACGCCCTTTCAGGCGCCTCTTACGATAGGCAAGGGATAAAACCTCAGACCTATTCTTATGCCCGGAACTGCTGGGCTAATATTAGATTACACCTACTAGGAGGTGAGCGGTGACAATATCTATTCTATTTCACCTTTAAATACAATTGTCACACACATCGTTGTATGTCTTGTGTTTCCAACTCATTTTTAGACCTACCCTCGTATGAATAAAGATAAAGAATTAGAACGTTTAGGTTTCGGATTTTGTTTAGAGTTTTTATACACAGATAAAGTAGTACAGGGTATTCCACCGGATCTATTTTGTTATTAAATATTTAAATGGGAAACTTGTCACAGACTACGTCCGTCTATGTCTAAGGTTAGCAGCAAGACATTATCGTTTTTACTGTGGATTTTATTATCTTGGGCCTTTCATAGGAATTCGCTCTGATTCTCAAATTCAGACACCTTTTATTCTCAAGGCTCAACCCTTGAGAGCTAAATAAGTGTAAAATGTTGATATTCGGTTACAGCGCCTGCCAACACATTACAACCATAGCTATCTCTTCTCGTGATGTATGCGTCTCATACCTATTTACTTTTCCCCTACGATATATTAAATGTGAAAGTGTGTGATATTATTATAATATATACAGTTTTTATGTTTGTTTGCAGATATCTCCGTCGTTAATGAACCGATTTTCGTGATTTTTTTTTGTTGGAAAGAAGATATTTCCATGGCGTTCCCATGATAAGGGTTGGGTAAGGTAATTCAGGGTGTAGATGGTAAAACGGATAAATCGAGGGGAACTTTAAAAATGTATGAGCGCTCGACTACGATTAGTACTTTCTGAAGTCGGTTCTTTTTTATAATTATAAAGCATTTATTTAACTTGCACGTATATGTATATATTTGCTCGGGTCACGTCTTGCAACTCAAATGAAGTAAATATCCTTAACCATGATATACCTACGCAAGATGGCTGGCAGAAGCTGGATGCGAGAAGCCGAAAACAGATCACAGTGGCGTGCAATTGGAGAGGCCTATGTCCAGCAGTGGACAAGTATGGGCTGATGATGATGATCTTTAACCAATTGAGACGAAATGTTGTACACGTTCAGTTCGGATGATAATGTATGGTTAACTAGGTGATATATTTCTGAATCCAACATGGAGGCACTTAGAAGATGGAATAATATATTCAAAAATAAAGTGTACATAAAAATAAACTTTAAATCCAATATGGCGGACTATTTGAATCAAGTCTTGGTGTTTGAAAGCTTTTTTTTACTTCAAATTTTTTATTTGCAAAATTCTCAGTAAAACGAATAAAGCGTGGGGCATAGTTAGTACAGAATTAATCAGCTTATAAAAGATGCAAAAACTTTAGCACAAAAAAATTGTTTAAACAAAATGTTTTGAATACGTGTCGTTTAATAAAACACCTAAAATAAATTCTTCAATCGTACGACGGAGGGGCCAAAGGATATAAAAGCAGACGCCAGTCACTGTGTGCACTGAGCGGAAATTTTCCTTTGCACTTCCCCTTTTCTTGTCTGGCACATGGACAAGGATTCTTACTGCCTAGTGTACTTAGTTCGTTTATAATATTTTATGCTTGCTTTATTTTATTGAAGATTTTAAAAATAATAAGAACACCTTTGCGTCACTGGACTCTGAAGCGTAGTTATTGTCCCTTGCACACAAAAACCATTAGAGCATGTATAATTTTCAAAAGCAGCGCTCTACCTATTTGTTTAGTTGTTAATGTAATATGTCACACTATAACAGTCATTCATATAATAATCTATGCTAACGCATTATATTTACAACAGTTTACAGTCTTCAAAATATCATCATATCTTAGAAATAAATATGTATTCCATAAACCTCCAGGTAGAGTGATCGATCGACGCTACGACTAGAATTACGTAGTAGGATATATACACTATGTATAATTACGTATATTCAACAACGTGGGTGCTTCACAAAATCTTTAAAATGTCTTCTAAGCTGACCATACCGAGTAAACATTGCAATGTAACGTATTGCTAACCAACAGAATCTAGAGGACCACTGCATGAATTCAGTACACAAGTCGTAGCCGCAAATAATATTATGTTATTTAAAGGCAAAGACAGTTGCAAATATCAATGCAGCATGAACAAAGGAGCTTTCCAAAGATTTCTACCGGTAACATGACATTTTTCATTTCCGCCCAGCTTCGGTTTTATTTGATTTTCGCTCAGCAATATTCTCTGTCGAGGGAATGTCCTACACACTATACAGTGACATTACACGACGTTCCGAGGTGTCGAAGGTCTTTAGCTTCAGCTGTGTAACCGTCGAAACGTTCCAGCACGAAAACTGTGTAGTGTAGCGCGACTCTTAGAGAATTCGGAAATTGCTTACCAATATTTCTACTTACATTGTTGTTATATATTGTTGGTGTGCAATTTAAACATTTTAACACTTTGTTGATCACTGCACTAAATCTAACAAGCGTTTTAGTTTGATCACAACATTTCATTTCTTAAAAGTAAGTTAAGTTTATTTAAAAACGGTTAAGACATCAAAAACACAATCTTTCACACCCAAAATGGCAGACATAATGCTACTGCACTGAATGTTTAGTTAAAATTACATTTATCATGCGTTTAGTTATTCGACCCCATTAGGCTGCGTAATCCAAGTACATACCTTGCCATATCCTTACGCCATGGCTGTTATGTATCTATATTGGTTGGATCATGGAATACCGGGTTCCATACCCACGCGGTTGTGTACCTATGTACGCATTTATATATACAGCGTACTTACGGTAAACGAAAACATAATCATGGCGAAAAAAACTGCTTACCGAAAGTTCAAAATCTTTTGTTTAGAATCATATTAAAAGTTTAAACCGGGTATTACGGCGCAAAAATGATCCTAAAATAAGCATTCAGCAAAGATAAGCTTACCTTCGTTGTTTGCCCGAAGTTTTGCCCCGCAATACCAGGTTTAAACCTTAAGTACAATGTCAGTGCACATTTGTTTAAAAAATATTCGTTTAAAATCATACTTATATTATAGTTTTATCATAGTTATATATATTTCACTTTTCATGGGTATCATCCGTTATGAAGTACCTATAATAAGAAGTAGTAATAAATTCCATTCAATATTTCTGGGCACAATTAAATTAAACGATGTTAAATAATACTAAAGGTTTGTAACACGATGTGATTTGTTTTTGTTTTCGCAAAGCTTTTGGCACTCACTTAATGCTATAAAATTAATCCTTTTACAATACTTTTAGGGCGACTTTATTCTTTTTAAAGAAGTCTTAAAAAGTAACTTTTAAAAATCATAAATCACACTCAACTTTTAAGGAGTCTTAGGCAGTACGACTAGCGCCGCCACAATAAAATATAGATAGCTATCTCGAATATTGAAAGAGAATTATAAAATGTGTAACCGCTAGTCAAACGAAATGAAATAAGGTTTCTTTGCGAGTTTTAAACAGTTTTTGCACAGGTTCTTAGTAAGAATCCTAGTAAGTGAAAACTGGAAAATGGATTACCCGAAAATACTAAATTATAGAAAGAAAGATTACTGTATTGGTTTACAGAAGGACTGACTGTTAAATTGGATACTTATTTTTGTTTCGCTTCTCGAAATATCATTATTTTTATTGTGGCGGCGTTAGTTGCACCACCACTTAAACAAAATAGGATCTTCAGAACAATAAATACAGAATAGATAAATGTTGATGCTTTTATTTATCGCTCGACCGTAAACTGTTACCGTTTGTATTTTTTTTATTTTAATGTTTTAACATCGACAGTCATTTTATGACCTCTCTTGAACTCCTTTAACATGGAGTAGGTACAACAAAACACAATTTTAGGGAATGGGTTCTAAAAATATCAGTACCCGTACAACAGGGCTACTTGGAATGCTTGAAATAGGAATCAATGTAAAGCGGAGTTACATAATACGGGTCTATGATCTCGCAGAAGCATATTTTCAGAGTAGATTGTCAACGTATCTGAAAATACATGATCTAAGATTATTTTTTTTTTATTGAAGATCTGCATAATAATACATGTTGTCTTCGGCACGTCAAGGAAAATCAAACGGTAAAACATATATTTTTATAAACATTTATTGTTCCAGTTTCAAATACATGGCACCTACCCCCATATTTGCATTATTTATTTTCATGTCTTGAAAATAAAGAAAGTAAATACAACCGAAGTCATTCCGGAAACAGTAACAAGCGTAATCTAATACCTTCCGGTTTTATTTATAGAAACGTTGGTGCTAATCTTACCCCTTCACCAAAAATTGGATTTGAGATCGTTTATTGGAATCGAGGGTTCTTTAACTTCGAATTTAAATTGCGACCTGACGTATTATATCCGGACTTCAATTTTCCGGAATGTCAACGGAAATCGACAATCATATTCAATTCTAACTGAGCAATGTAAGCAAACCGTACCATGAAGCCGAGAAATGTAGCAAAGTGTTTGCATGTGCAAATCATTTACCGAATGTGTAGAATTATACAGTTAAAGTTATTCATACAGTTCAATCATAAGTATGTATTTCATAATAGTTGTGGTCAATGGAACATACTATTTTAGCATATGTCTACAGTGAAAACTCTAAAAGTGTTAATTACGTCAATGGTTGAGATAAACGCCGAAAGTATCAAAATTACTGGCTGCGCTATATTGTTCATAGTATCGAAAGAAATACCGATCAACAGAGCCCACGTTCACGTCTCTTATTATAAAAAAGAACTAGATTTACCTATTGAGTTTGAACACAGAATGTCAAATGTACATATCTGCCACGTCACAATACATCAAGACAAACCTCTGATTTTAATCAAGTAAGCATTGAATTGTCATATGGTCGAACCTCGGCTTTGCAAAACTGAACGAATATGTAGTTGACCTTATATGAACCGAAGAAGTTTTATTTTTATTTGGAAGCAGTACAAGAGGGCTTGAATATTATAGCCTGGAAATATGATAGCACCTACGTTTTATTGAGAAAGTTGCAGAAAATTGCAATCTCATTCCCCCTGTACTGTGTACCTTCAACGAAAATATTTGCGGGGAATTCAAATTGAAAAACATGTTACGAAAAAAGAACGATTTATTGCAAGCTTTTATTAAAGTACAGTATCGATTTTTTTCAGCTTTTTATAAGGCAGGGTATAGAATTTTATTGGTAAAATGCATGTTGTTTGCTATCCACAAATACCACGAGCAACAATAAAAATTAAATGAGTAAGATATTTCAAAGGCTGACATATAACGTAGTAGCCAGAGTCGATAATACTCAGTAGATTTAAGTAAATGCACGCGTCGCTGCTAAACTATAATCCACATTGAGCCTGTAAAGAGGTTGCAAACTCTGCTCTCAGTAGGCTCCCTTATGTACATTTCAACCGCGCGGACAAATGCTCTGATTTGAAATAATTTTTTTACAAGGATTTGTAAAAAAATTTTAGAAACATAGCCTCGAAGGTAAAATTTGCGGAACTAAAATATGTCCGTTCCGGCCGCATGGTGCGGTAGATAGCACACGCTGTAAAACATTATCTGTAATATAAATATGGACATAATGATACATTGTTAGAAAGGTTTCGATTTGCTTAATATATTAGGCTACGATTCGCCATTGTAACATTAATAAAAAAATACACTTCACGCCTTTTAATCCCAAAGCGGGGTAGACAGAGGCACTTGATTAATAAGCAAATGCCCACGGTTCAACAAGCGTATTTAACCCAACGTGATAGGAGGCGAGCCCATCGCCGTTAGTGTGAACCCTACACACCTTCACATTAATTTTCAAAAAGTTATTACATTCAATAGATTACATAAATATCGTAGCGTATTCATACATAAATATTATAAGATATTATTTCACTTGCTATCTTCCACCATGCTTTTGGTGGGTGTCTTTTGGCCTGTTATCATGGACAATTTTAGTTTAACATTTTTTCCTTAGAGATTATGTTTCTAACAAATGTTTACAAACCCCTGTACACAGATCTTTCCAATCGGAGCAGTTGTCTGCGCGGCTGAAATGAACATAAACCCAGTAGAAAGCTCCGCCCACGATCCAAATAATCTCTATTATACTTCTTACCAAATTGCGCTCACGTAACATTCTGTAATCACATCATATTTATTAGTTCACGCAGTATTGTGAAGTCTCCAATAGTAATAACAATCTCATGAGATATTTCACACACTACACACGACTACATGACCCCTAACCAGGACACTTGCTACCCTGTTATATAGTTGTCTTAAAGTGATATACCTAACTTACATAACTACATTAAAATGCATACCTACATCATGTCGCACACACCAGACGCACAGAAACAAATGCCTCTGCTTATCATAATTAATTATTATGAGTCGGGAAACGAACCCGCGAGAGTCATAGAGGCGGGCTTTTAGTAGTACATAATACCTACATAGTTTGATCTTGTACTCATAGATATTACTGTAGTAAACATTACCACAATGTGGAGACGTCATGGTCACTTTGTCAATGAGCTAGATTAATATCTTAATTGAGTCTAGTGTTTACGCAGTGAACGAATACAAAGGAATCTAGATATATCTTCTGTTTTCTGTACACACTGAAATTGGGTGGACTTATTTGTT
>SJJU01005345.1:0-17881 GCA_012932125.1 Conopomorpha cramerella
GTGGTCTACGATGGAGCACACTTGTTCATTAGGTACCTATTCACCCCAGTGACTTGAAGACCTTCAGAATAAATAAATAAATATATACTAGGACATTTTTACACACGGTCACCTGACCCCAAACTAGGATACCCTGTACTATGGGTCCCAGGGAATAAATACTTTTAAATACATACATAGATAAATAAAACACCCAGACGCACACAAAAAATGCCTTAGCTCATCACTAAAGTATTATGTCCGTGGCGGTAATCGAACCCGCGACCGTCGTCCTAGAGGCAGATGTCCTGACCACTAGTCCATGCCGGCCGTCAAAAAAACCTATGATACCTAAACCTGTCCTGTTGTGGTCCATCAGCCCGCAAACTGTAAAGAAGATGCGATTGACTAACCGCTCTCAGTGTGTTATAGAGAGTAGAGAGTACTTGGTGTGTAGGGTGTGTAGGCAAAACTGGCATAGGGTCTCTGTCCTTGGCGCTAATTTCCTCGATATGTTTTCCTTCCCCGTGAACTAGAAAAACTGATTTGATGACACGACCACCGCGGCTGGACTCGGGCCAGAATACCGCATCTGTCGTTTTGTTACTTCAAAAAAAAACGGCTAGATGAATCGTTTGTGATGATTCTATATTTAACTCCCGACGCGAAAACGACGGGTTAAGTTTAACGTGTCAGTGCGTGTATGTGTCTGTCTGAGGCAATGTAGCTCCCAAACGGATGATCCCGTTTTAATGTGTTTTTTTGTTTGAAAGCTGATTTGATCGTTTAATCGATATCTGTTCACCCACTCAAAAGTTATGGGGGTTGAACGTGGGGAAGAAAAGTCGACTTTATACAAATTTGTTCAAGTGAGGTATCAAATGAAAGGGTACGACACGAACATTTAAAATCGGGGGATTTTTTAAATTTGCAATTCTAATAGTTATTATTATGTAGCCTTTCTCGTGTTGTCCCCTTTCAATGTTGACAAAACCGTGAAACGTCCTTACGTTTCACGGTTTTGTCAAAAAGGAATTGGGGAAAACGCGACACAAGGTAAACTAATTTTACCCTGATTCATGATTCACACCCGGAAGTCACGTTTGCCCCCTTGCTGACTATGTGATCCGTGTTCTGAAACGTGAACCAATTGCACTATTCCGGTAAGCTTTTGTCTGACTTAAGGAAAGTATTAAAAAGATTCACAAATTCACCCAGATCCGCAGACCTGCGCTATTCATACGAAGGGGTCAACAAAAATGTTTATTTTTCTTATTTTGCTATAGAAATAATATACCAAGGGTAATTATTTTATTTTTCTACTTAGCCTGGTTTGTTTCCCAGTGCTATATTAAAGGTGATTTTAAAATAAAATAAATAAATACACCTTACGCCTTTTAATCTTAAAGCGGGGTAGGCAGAGGTACTTGCTGGGTGATATTATATGGATTAAAACCATCTTAATCAAACATTATTTTTACTCACTTTAAGTTATTTTATAACTAATGGGGACGTCCCGCGATTTCATTCGCGTAGTTTCAGTATTTCGTGCAAAGACTCTCCATACTGCGTGTAAAAGGACCCCTAGCAATTGTGTTCGTCAATATCAACACTCACGATGACGAACAATATCACGGGGAAACGCAAAAAAAATTTCATCTCCATACAAAATAGACAATTTTTTGGAGACATTTCGTATGAGGATGTTTTTTTACATTTTCAATTATTTCTTCGCTCCTGATAGTTGCGGCGTGATGTTATATAGCCTAAAGCCCTTCTCGATAAATGGTCTATTCAACACAAAGACACAGAATTTTTCATTTCGAATCAGTAGTTCCTGAGATGAGCGCTTTCAAACGAACAAGGAAACTCTTCAGCTTCATAATATTAGTATAGATGACATCAACATAGTATGTGTCAGTGACTGTACCTAGTTATTGCTTATTGACATAATGCTGACGAGAGTGATGTGTTGAATTGCATCACACTCGCCTAAGAGATTTCACATTGACACTATTCATTAAGCGCGATTAAAACATGATTTACCCGAGACCTTAAGAGAATTAGCTCGCCGGCCTAGCAAGGCCTTATGTGACTTGAATACTCTGAGGTAATTCACCTCCTGTGCTTTATACTATAGGTATCTGCCAGTGGCTTGCACACCATATAGGCAAAAATACACTGCCTACCTTAGTATGTTGGTTATCCGAACTAATAACAATACAGTTATTGCTAGATGTTTTTTGGTTGTACTCACTACATAGGCTGACGAAGATTCTTTGCTTTGTGGGTGACTAGTGAGGTAGCTAGGTAGCTATATTTCGTAAAGACAAGTTACCTATACATAGGTTCCAATCCTTGGGGATTACTGCCTACACTGTCGTAAAAGCCAGTGCACGCCACTGGTATCTGCTATAGTACACTAATTTGTGGTAGATCACGGTTTATTTTTTTAAAAGAGCGTCTGTGGGACAGTTGTTCGGATCCTTGACTTGTAGCCGGGAGGTTGCAGGTTCGAGTCCGGCTACTGGACGTGTACCGATGGGACTCTTTTTCAGATCCTCAGATCCTATGTACGCAACGCAACGCTTGTGCGGTGAAGGACAACATCGTGATTGAAACACGCACACCACAAGGTGTGTGAACCCTATAACGGTGCTGGTCTCACCTCCTGTCACGTTACCGTGAACACACGTGACCCGTGGGCATTTGCATTAGCAAGTGCCACTGCCTACCCCGCTTTGGGATTAAAAGGCGTGAAGTGTATGTTTTTTTAATATGACCTAAACTATGCTATCTCATTCTTGACTTCATCTTCATGTTAAAATTTGTTGTGTATCATCCTTGATGTTAGTTAGGTCTTAGGAAATTGCATGAAATCCTTTTCGATAAACGAGAACGTTCTCGGTTCTATTCTTCAATTCGGCGGTATTTTTTGGATGAACCGAGTTGAATAATTCCTTTTTATTTGAAAGCTGGTGCTTCCTGGGTGGTCCCATTTACGTTTGGGTCTTTTCCGACAATGGCCATCCATGAGAAAACCTACAAAATCCGAATAAGTATTTTGAAATGAAATGAAATGTAATAGTTTATTTCTTCATCGTTTTAAGTGCTATTACATACAGGTATACCACAAAGATTGATGAAGGTCATTTATGATTTTAAAAACAAAAGTAAACGTCTCCGGTTCGAATTAATTTCTTTTATTGGCCAGAAGAACCGGGAAGAAACTGGCATCTAAGTATACTTAACATAAATATGACATAATAATATTTGCTGCTTAAAGACTGTTGTTTTTATTTTAATGTTTTTTTTGGAGTTGTTGACAACGGAACTTCTGTAACCCGCCGCTTTGGGGTGATGTAGACAAAGTTCTACTGATTTCTTAAAAAAACACGGAGTCATGAACCCCACTCCGATACCCACACGAGTCCCACAAAAATACCTTCTGTTTATTTTGTTGTCTTTTTATAAACTTCCTTACTAATTCACACCCACTGTAACGTTTATCCAATTTAGTTTTAGGTGATAAACGAGCGAATTACACGCTCTACACATTAAGGTCGAAGATCTTCAAGTCACTGGCGTAAATAGGTACCTAATTAGTAAGACTAAGTGTGCTCTATCGTATACCACATCGCTGCTTAACATCAGACAGAATGGTAGTTCGCTTGCTCACTGTGTTAAAAAAAACATATTAAACATTGTTTCTTATTGCGTCCACATTATTGACGGGCCTGTTGGTGTAGTGGTCAGCATGTCTGCCTCTATTCCGTAGGGTCGTGGGTTCGATTCCCACCGCTGACAGGTACTTAGGTGATGGGCTTCTAAGTACTTGTTTAATGTGTCTGGGTGTTTTATTTATATAAATATGTATTTAAAAGAAAAACAAAATATTTAAGTAAGTAGTATAATGTTTCGATGAAATCTATAACACTAGTGCTACTTAAGATGGGATGAAGGCAACGTGTGTGTTGTTGAACGTTCTATTGCTTCTTAGTTCTTATCATCAATTAATAGAGCCGTGTTTTTTTTTGTTCATGAATCGAAGTGACATCGTTTCGATTGTGTAGTCATAATATATATAAGTAACGCAAGGCAAACAAAACGGTTTCATCTTGTCGAAACCTTAAATGTATTGACTGTTACTCATAAAAGATTTACGAAGACCATAATTTATGGTACCGAGACATCACTCATACTCGTAAATCGATTCTAAAATAAATCGAATCTTTCCAGTATTTTACAACACTACCAGGCATTGACATGCCTAGCCTTCACTGGTAGTGCCTAGACTTGCTATTTAGATGACGCCTAAATACAAGGCACAAGCTAGAGAGATTGCCAATAGGGAATTTTATTTGAAGTTTTTTTCGACAGATTTTCTGGCGGAGAACTGTCATTAATGTCAAACTTTGTTTGGAAAGTATGAAAGCAATGACAGTTCTCCGCCAGAAATTCTGTCGAAAAAAACGTCAAAGAAAATTCCCCTTTAAAATAAAAGCTAAGTTAGAGAACTAGACCCTGAGTCTGTTTCTTTTCCACCAGAATGTATGGAAAATGGTGTACTTTTGGATCCAAATCCTGATACGCGGTAAGGGACAGAAGATATTGTCACTTACTCTGTCACTCGTGCATGTGTTTCATATCGTTGTCTCGTTTTATTATAAACGTCAGTTTAGTATTGCAAGTCTCATTGGTTTAGTCTGAGGGTGACGCCGACTATGAGTATTCAATTTCATTCATCTTGATGTACCTACTAGTGGCCAAGCTAGGGGGTAAGACGTAGCACAAGACAAGCCTATGCCAGACACATTAACAAATATTTCAAGGAAATTAAGTAGCGTAGGGACTTATTATAGCTCAAATAAGTAAGACAAATAAAATATCTAAATATCATCTGTAGTCCAGTTGGTCGGATACTTGACTTGCAACCGGGAGGTCGCGGGTTGAGTCCGGCTACTGGACGTGTACCAATGGGACTCTTTTTCAGGGCCTATGTACGCAACGCAACGCTCGTACGCTGAAGGACAACATCGTGACGAAACCCGTACACCACAGGGGTGAACCCTCTAACAGCGATGGGCTCACCCCCTGTCACGTTGGATTAAATAGGCTTGGTGAACCGTGGGCACTTGCTTAGCAAGTGCCTCTGCCTACCCCGCTTTGGGATTAAAAGGCGTGAAGTGTATTTATTTATTATACACAATATACATTATACAATATGAAGAGAGTAACGTGAACTTACTTGGAGCTGTAGGCGTCCATGACAATGTGTAGAGATGGAGCTGACGGTTGCTTCTCCATCTTGACTATTTTCAATGTCCTTTGTGAATGTTTTAACTATACATTCATTTTGACAGGATCTGTAACAAAGTAAAAGGAATGATAAATATAAGTAAGCACGCGGGCACGTTTCACGGTAGGAAGTCCCTTAAATTCCTCCCTAGAAAAAAAGGTCTGGCTTCATGTATACGCTATAAGTACGTAATATAACTTCGTATCCTTTATTAGTACAAATTCCAACAAAATTCCAAGTAAAATCCGGATAACGTCGTCGTGGACATAATTGTCGTAAGAGATAGAAAATTGGGAATTATCTTTGACGGTATTCTGACAGATTTTCAGGCGGAGAACTGTCATTACTGTCAAACTTCGTTTGGAAATGGTATGATAGTAATGACAGTTCTCCGCCCCAAAATCTGTCAGAAAAACGTTAAAGATAATTCCCCATTGAAACCGCAGGAAATTACTAAATTTATGGGGTAATCTGTAAAAATTATGCGTGGTCGTGCATTAAAGAAAATATACAAACATGGAATGTCAAATTGACATTGACACTAATGACAGGGAGCGAGACACGTGGTAGCTTATGTGGCATCGAATTAGAAATTGGAGTATAGTAAAAAAAAAGTTGTGTGGTTTTACGAAACCGCGGTAAAAGTGAAACTTTCAGCACACGGTCATCTGCTGCGATTTATAGACGCCGCCATATTGGCCTTGGCTGCTCTGATGCGACCTTGCGCTAAGCACAAGAGCACAGCTGCACCTGAGCGCCTTTATCCCTACGCCGCGACCGACCGTCACGCGACATGCAACACACAGGAAAGAGTTTGGGACGATGTAATAAAAGTTTAACTCCAAAAAAACCGTTGCGTAGTTTTAAAGATCGAAACATACATAGGGTTAGACAGCCGGAGGCGACTTTGTTTTATACTATGTAGTGATGATAGGTATCGACTGTTACATTAAATCCATGAAAAGGGGTGACAAAGTGATTCTTGTGAAATACATTTGTTGTCTGCGGAAACCCATATGAATTTTATAAATGTGGATAGCGCCCCGACTAAAAAAACACACAGATAGTGAGTTTCATTGACAAAAATACAGCGATAGCGTGTTAAGATCAAAGAGAGATTAAGAAAATCTGTTGTGTACACCGCAAAAAGCGTACTACTAAATAAATAACCAAAAATACATTATAAAATGCCTGCTACAAAGCCTAGAGCATCGCAGCAAGGTTGCGAGCCTATCTGTCTTCTATCGGGTGCATTTCGGAGAGAGTGCTACGGAGTTTCATAACCTAATACCCCCAACGCGTTTGTACAATAGGACAACCAGAAGAACGGCAAAACGTCTTTTTAACGCAAACCGTTTGCGTCTACTTTCATAGTGTGAACCACCAGGATGTGGAACGATTTTCCGAAGGCTGTGTTTCCTGTGCAGTACAGTCTGAAGGTCTTCAAGTCACTGGGGTGAATAGGTACCTAATGAACAAGTGTGCTCCATCGTAGACCACATCGCTGCTTAACATCAGGCAGGATGCTTGTTCATTGTGTTTAAAAATATAGGATATACACTGATATTTTAAGTAAAAGTATTAACTCCCTCACGGAAAAATATGTGTGACTTAATCAGTCCAATTTCTGCCACATGACAAAACCGTGCGAAAGATGCAAAGTATATATGAACAATTTTTCAAGTAAATTAATAAGTAATACCTCGTATCGGCTTTTCTTTATTATACAATTACACGTTAAAAAACTTACTGCGGCGCAAATCCAATGAAATGTGTACAATTTCACTGACTCTCGGATTACGAATAACAACGCTAAGTCGTTAAATGAAAAATTATCTCTTTTCTGTATTCCGCTATCGTTCATCTGTAATGAGATAATTATTAAGATTCAAAGTGAAGTGGATTATGATATGAACGTTTATTTTTAACAAAAGAAATGGTCCTGGCAAGGTCGCGCTAGCTCTGATTTCATATCATACATGAACTTTGTTAGATGGCCCATTGTTACGTAGCTCAAGTTTGAGTGGTGTGCCTCAGCTATATAGTTCTCTTTACCGTGTAGGTAAATAAACAAACCAAGTTTTACGGCCGGTGGTTTAGCGAGCCACGATTTCAACACATTGCTTTGCTCTTGAGGTTTTCAGTTTCTTATCAGTTTTACAGGTTTGGCAGCTGATAAGTGCCTGTGTACCGTGTAGGAAGGTAAAATAACTAAGGACGTATGAACCTATTTTCATAAAGTGGTATGTCAGTTATTATCAAACTTCCTGTATTACTAAAACATCAACGGCTTTACCAAAAACACTTTTTTATCTATATATTTATTTACCAAAAACGCGAACCAAACGGTGTGCGTCTACTTTCATAGTGTAAACCGCCAGGATGTGGAATGACTTGCCGATGTCTGTCATTTGAGTATAATCCGAAGGTCTTTAAGTCACTGGGGTGAATAGGTACCTGATGATAAAGTGTGCTCCATTGTAAACCACATCGCTGCTTAACATCAGGCAGGATGGTGGTCAAACGCTTGTTATATTATTATTATTATAAATGAAACTTAATATCTAATGGTAGTGCGGACCGCCAGGATGTGGAACGACTTGCCGGAGTCTGTGTTTCCTGCGCAGTACAGTCTGGAGGTCTTCAAGTCACACTGGGGTGAATAGGTACCTAATGAAAAAGTGTGCTCCATCGTAGACCACATCGCTGCTTGACATCAGGCAGGATAGTGGTCAAACGCTTGTTCATAGTGATAAAAAAATGAGATTCATACGAGTTTAAACTCTGATTAAAAACAAGTAGATTTGCAATCCTAAACTAACGTTTAGAATAAAACGAGACAGCGATATGAGAAACATGCAGGAGTGAAAGAGATAGATTCAATATGTTTTGTACCTTACTGCGTATCAGGGTATAATATTATAAAGCTGAAGAGTTTGTTTGTTTGAACGCGCTAATCTCATGAACTATTGGTTCGACTTAAACAATTATTTTTGTGTTGAATTGAAAATTTATCGAGGAAGGCTATATAACATCACGCTACAAACATTAGGAGCGAAGAAATGGTGGAAAATGTGAAATAAAGGGGAAAATTATTCATCCTTGAGGGCTTTCGTTGCGTGCGCTGCGAAAACGGTTCAAGATACGAAAAATATATGTAAAAACCTCTTGAAATGATCTAATAAAAATTCCACAAAAGTATATGTCTATCTTTTAAGATTAACTCACTAGAACCGTTTTTATGGTAATCAAATTTGGTCGAAATTATTAGACATTATGTGTTATAATATTATAAAGAGGGAAGAATTGTATGGATGGATGTTTGTAACGAAGGAGCGAAAACGCGTGCTTTCAACACTTGCTCAAAGCTTGCAACACTTTCCCAGCACTGTGATTCCTATTAGAGCAAGGATCTACAGCGGCATCCAGAATAGACAAGTGCTCAATCCTTCTGCTAAGCCTTCTGTCTTGGATCCCACATAGTAATTAAACTAAAGGCGGTATAGAAATAAGAGGAGAAAATCTCTAAACTAAGCAGCAAATAAATCGAGCCTATTCATAAAATCGAGCTAGTTTTAGAGAGCCCAAAACATAGGATATGATGTAAACACCTGTAAGATTTATTCCCCGATGGATAGGTGGTACATTCATTTCGCGGTAAATCATGGTGTTATAACCGACAGAAAAAATTTACTCCGTAGAAGAAAAAGTTCACGGTAAAGTCTCACCCATACAACTTCCTATGACGATTCAACACTGATTAATTCTTATCGACATTCGCGAAAAGGGAAACATTCCTGCCTTTGTTTGCCATCCTAATCCGTTACACGACTGTACCACCTATCAATAAGTATAATAATTATACTTGTCTACCGATTTTTATACATTTTATATCCTTTGAAATGAGAACGATTGTATGAAAAATTGTCTGTGACTCGATTTATTAGCTGTCCAGTGTATATATGTATCTATGCGCTGCATTGCAATGTTTTTTTTTTAATTTATACTTCCCTAATCTAAATAGTGGGAGATACCTAATAGGGGATATCTTTAGATAGCTAGGTACCTTTTTTATCATTAAGAACAAGCGTTTGACCACCATCCTGACTGATGTTAAGTAGCGATGTGGTCTACTATGGAGCACATGTATACTACCTATGTATATTTTTTACTGTCGAATGGGATCAAGGTCTCGAAGGAGGTCGATAAACGCGCATCCAAATGTACTTAACCGAAAAATCAAAACAGGTTGTGCAGCTTCACCTACCTGCATACGTCCGACGGAATAAGTAAAAAACCGTTTAAAAAAAAGAAGAAAATAAGTGTGCAAACAACATACTGGAAACCTTTTTTTTTTTAACACATTGGACAAGTGTTTGACAACGATCCTGTCTGATGTTAAGCAGCGATGTGGTCTACGATGGAACACACTTGTTCATTAGGTACCTTTTCCCCCTAGTGACTTGAAGACCTTCCGACTGTACTGCGCATTAAACACAGACTCCGGAAAGTCATTCCACTTCCTGACGGTTCGCACTATGTCTCTACTTGGGATCGTTTTTCATAATGGACAGAACGGTACGGAAGCGAATTAAATTGTACATGGAATAATATACTTTCTGACACATAAAATGTATATTAGCCAAAAAAAGTTAGCGTGTCGTGAACCCTGTGATTATAGCTGTCGTTCTCTAAATTGAGTCTTAAACTCCTGACTGTAGCTACATATCGGTGTGCCAATAATGATTTGCCACGAAATTGTACATTTAACGAAAAGTTTTAAGAAGTCGTACCTACTTAAATTGTATTCGTCACGCCTGTCACCCAGTGGGGTAGACAATGACAGATCACCATTTGTCACAGTCTTAATTTACATACTTTATCTCTAGTCGTTTTACAGTTAGGGTCTTAAAAATAAATGAGTTACTAAGTGTTTATGTCTAAGGGGGTAAAACATAGTATGGTGTTTATTCATTAGTTTGTTTGATTAAGAACTAATCAATAAGGAATCAGACAGCGTCTGTGGTCCAGTTGGTGGGATACTTGACTTGTAACCGGGATGTCGCCGGTTCGAGTCCGGCTACTGGACGTGTACCAATGGGACTCTTTTTCAGAGCCTATGTACGCAACGCAACGCTCGTACGGTGAAGGACAACATCGTGATAAAACCCGCACACCACGAGGTGTGTGAATCCTATAACGGCGATGGGCTCACCCCCCGTCACGTTGGGTTAAATACGCTTGGTGAACCGTGGGCATTTGCTTTAGCAAATGCCTCTGCCTACCCCGCTTTGGGATTAAAAGGCGTGAAGTGTATTAAAGGAAAATAAATAATATATTTTTTTCCGACCGATTTCGCTAATTCTTTCTTTGTTGTACTTATTAATGACAGCAGAAGGTTCTTATGAAAAAAATGACATCCACTGCTGGGCACAGGCCACCCTGGAGGCTATACCAATTTTATATTCATATTAATAGTTAAGACAGGACAACGTCTGTCTGACTGGCCGGCCCGAGAGGGACCGCTGTCCCGGGCTCGCTTTTGAGCCTGCAGACAAGCGGTCAGGCTGCGTCCTATGACGCAGTCGCATTGAAGGTCGTGGAGTGAGAGAACAGTCGGTATTAGGTTACCCTATGACCTGTAACTGCCGCCGGAGAAGGAGGTCGCTGGAACAGACACACCACCGTCTGCCCTGAGCCGGAGCCCGACAGGATTGACACGGGTACTCCCGGGACCCGCCCTGCTCGCGACACGAAGGTCATCATGGGGGTTTATTCGGTAAGAGTCCGACACTATCTCGTTCGCTGTCCCCATAAAAAAAGGACAACTATCTAATATATAAAATTTCCATGTCACATTGTTAGTTACCGTACTCCTCCGAAACAGCTTTACCGATTTTTACCAAATTTTATAGGCGTATTCAGTTGGTCTGAGAATCGGCTACTATTTGTGTTTTATGCATCTACCAGTGACATGTATATAAAAATCAATGCCACTTTTCGTTGTAATTGTACTTAGTCAAGGACGGGCTCACCCATGCAAACCGAAGCTTTGTTTGGACTAGTTAGCAGATGGTCTATGTGAAGTTTTCCCAAAATCGTTAGGGTGTTTTTTTATTTCATCAATTTATGCAAACGTAAAATACGTACGCAAAATAGACGCAAGCTCGGACCCAAATTTTGGATCATATAACGCATTAGCAGCTTAAAATATTACGCTTCGTTACTTTTTTTTTCTACATCTTCGTTAGGTGATTAACACCACGGTTCACACCGACGCAGCGAACGAAAAAGGGAGTATTACTATGCTAATTATCTCTTATATTATAAGATAGAACATAACTTAAAGAAAAAAGAACAGACTTCAACCAGTAAAATTTGACATACCTATATGTGGATTTCTCATGGATACCATTGTTGGGACTAAACCAAATTTATATGGGACCAAACGGAAAGCACCAGCTTTCAAATAAACAAAAACACATCCAAATCGGTTCACCCAGGCGTAAGTTCTGAGTAAACAAATATTAAAAAAATACAGACGAATTGAGAACCTCCTCCTTTTTTGGAGTCGGTTAAAAAATCATGAGGAAATATGCATTCTGTTTAACCACTCACCGTGACTTGATTGTGCCATATCTCGTGTGTAATTATTTTTAACCTAAATAACGTTCGTGTTATAAAATGTGAACGAAGCACCACGCAGGCAAGCTTTCATGCTTTGTCTCACTCTAATAGCAAGGGTTAAAACGAGACAAATGCACCTCAAGCATCACAATATGCACTGCTTTTTTTTTAAATTTTAGAATACTATTTACAGAAGGACATACATCAATCAGATTGGTGATGTCCAGGCGGAAGGTGGCGTGATAAGCACTCGAAACCGGAGGTTGTGTATGAAAAGATGTATGAATGTAGATAAAGCAAAAAGGGTATGTCAGGACCATGATAAATGGAGATCTATAGTCTCTGCCTACCCCTCTGGGAAACAGGCGTGACTACAGTGGCACAAAGGGACTTTACTACAAGGCGCAACGCCTTACAGTCCTCCGCGACTGCATTGGCATCAGAGCAGCTTTTTGGAACACCTAAAACTGTTGTTTGTTATAAATATTGACTCATGACTGAGGACACTTAAAATTGCACCACAGAGATTGTGTTTCCATGGCAACTAATCAACCTCGTTATCAAACATAAAGATAAGAGATACATAATAATATGTATATCGTCTTTGTGGGTTCGTTTTTATTGTTCTGAGAAGAAAGTTTATAAAATGTTTATCAAATTGCGCTATTTTTAACATCGCATATTGTTGTGTATAAAAACAAATGGAATGGGACAAGGATATTTCGGCAAAAAAAAATCAATTTGGCGTCCACTTTAACAAGTCGATGAAGTCGTCTTTTGCAGTCCTATTAATAACGTACTAGTGGACGCCCCGCGATTTCATTCGCGTAGTTTAGTAGTATCTGCATCCCAAATTTAAAGCGTCTACTTGAGCGGTTTAGATTTTTCATGGAAAAGTATTTTCCCGTTCCCGTGGGAATTTCTAAAATTCTATTCTTAGTGCACCCCTACAGTACCTGAGCTACGTCCGTTCCAAATTTCAAGTGGCTAAATTTAGCCGTTTGGGTTGTGCGTTGATATGTCAGTTAATCACTCCTTTTATATATTTAGACTAGTGGACGCCCCGCGATTTCATTCGCGTAGTTTAGTAGTATCTGCATCCCAAATTTCAAGCGTCTAACTTGAGCCGTCTAGATTTTTCATACAAAACATTTTTCCCGCTTATTCCCGTTCCCATGGGAATTTCAGGAATTCCTTTCTTAGTGCACCCCTATGGTACCTAAGCTACGTCCGTACCGAATTTCAAGTGTCTACGTTTAGCCGTTTGGGCTGTGCGTTGATATGTCAGTCAGTCAGTCAGTCATTCAGTCAGCTTTTCCTTTTTTCTCCATGCCTTATAATCTAACGTGATAGAGGGTGTAGTAGCATACAATGTACAGTGTGCAACAAACAGTATATTAATTAATTCATTGAACCGAGTTTTATTTTGGTGCATAAATCTCTATGTTGACACAAAACAAGAAAGAGACTTAAAGATTCAGCACTAAAGGCTGTAGCCTCCAATTGTTACCGCACAGACAGCGATTACTTTTTTTATTATAACTGTAATTAAAGGAAACGAAACTTGTAACTCGATCACGGCGGGACGTGTACACAAAAGGTTTCAGATACCCTTTTCAAAATGGCCGATGTAAATTGTATTTTCACTCTGTAATGCTGAACGAGGGCCTCTTTTAATGATTTCCATTATCAATTGGGGGGTAATGCCAATAATTGCAACGCTTGGCAGGCGAGTTGGCGATCGCAGTGGTGTTGTGGTTTAACTCACAGAGAGCGCTGCTGCCCGTCATCTGGAGAGTTCCCTCGGTCGCATCACACAGACTCCCACGACGGGAAATGTTGGGCTGGGGTGGTGGCACATGTATTCTATTCGCCGTCACCAAACGGCTTAAACAGGAATCTTACTGCTTATAAATCAGGTAAAAGCGCCGATTACCTAAGACCGAAGTCTGGGATTTGGCTCAAATTTGCCGACGACTAAAATAGAGAAAGTACTTACGGCAAGTCGGCCAGCCATTGTTTACAATTTCACAATATTTAGAAGCAAATTAACGTCTCTTGCAGTTATGTACGTGTGACACTTCCACTTCTAGAATGACGCAACGCAAAAGTAAAACATGCCACTTTTTCACTGGCGTGGGATAGACTGGACTCGTTCTAATGAAGGTGATAAAAGCTCTTTGTAAAAAGATATTTTTATGCAGATTTCAAGGCATTCCGCTCTCCACATTCATGTTTTTAAGATTCAGGTATTCCTTGATTTTTCTCTTATATCTTACGTAGAATTGCAAGAAAAGTGGTGAGTATGAATGTGGAAGGATATCAGGGAAAAAGGAGACCAAAGAAGGTATGGATGGAATGTGTGAAAAAAGATATGTGCGTGAAAGGTGTAACTGCAGAGATGACGAGTGATAGAGATGAATGGCGAAAAGAAACATGTTGCGCCGACCCCACCTAGTTTGGGATAAGGGCAGGAAAATGATGATGATCTTACGTAGAATTGCACTATATATAATACCTCCTGCATGCAATTAAAGTCACATATTTACGCACACTTCACTGTCTTCTAGAGGTATAGGAAACCTTCAGATCTGCCTTTACTGGATATATATTATTTTATAGTCATATATTTTATCATCATCATCATTAATCATCATCTGCCCATATTTGTCCACTGCTGGACATAAGCCTCTCCAATTGCACGCCACTGTGTACTGTTTTCGACTTCTCGCATCCAACTTCTGCCAGCCATCTTGCGCATATTGCAATAAAGAGTATATTCATTCATTCATTCATATTATCATCAATCCACCTTGCCCGAGGGCGTCCTACACTCCGTTTGCTGAGACGCGGTCTCCATTCGAGAACTCGTTTACCCAAACGGCCATCGGTTCTACGCCTTTTATATTTTATACGATATTGAAATGGAATGAAAATCTAAAGTAATAATGCCATTCTTCCTGCTATGTCGTAGGAGCCGACTATGGGATCTGGAGATTTAGGTTAAAGTGGGCGGTGAGCCTGCAACTTGTAACTGAAGACCCATATTCAGTCCTTATTATGTTATGGATAGACGAAGAATCTCCTTGTGATTCTAAGGTTCTGTTTGCTATCACAAAGATAAATAGAACACCCAGACACACACAACAAATGCCTCAGCTCATCACTAAAGCTTCATAGCGGGAATCGAACGCGCGACCGTCGGCCTAGAGGCAGATGCCCTGACTAGTCCATGCCGGTCGTATGTATAATAATATAATTAACTTTTAGTTGATGTTGTCCCAGGCCACAAACCACTTCTATGCGATTATATTTTGGTAAAAGCTGTTTTGTGTCAATATAATTAGTCGCAGTACTTATGTAGTAGTTGTGAGCGTTTGTGGTACTACGGACGTGTACCAATGGGACTCTTTTTCAGAGGCTATGTACGCAACGCAACGCTCGTACGGTGAAGGACAACATCGTGATGAAACCCGCACACCACACGGTGTGTGAACCCTATAACGGCGATGGGCTCACCCACTGGCACGTTGGGTTAAATACGCTTGATGAACCGTGGGCACTTGCTTAGCAAGTGTCTCTGTCTACCTCGCTTTGGGATTGAAAGGCGTGAAGTGTAGTAATTAAATTATCATCATCAGCCACACAACGTGCACTGCTGGACGAGGGCCTCCCCTAATGATTTCCATGATCATTTGGGGCAAAATGCCAATAATCGCCACGCTGGGCAGGCGGATTGGCGGTCGCAGTGGTGTTGTGGTTTAACTCCCAGAGAGCCTGCCCGTCCTCTGAAGAGTTCTCTCGGTAGCCTTTTATTACCCTCACGACGGGAAAAGCCGGGCTGGGCTGGTGACACATGTATACAATGGGGAATTTTCAGGCCCCTTGTTACTCTTAGTTATGTCAGATGGCGCTAGTTGTATTAGGGGGACAAAATGTCAACGAAATTACTAACTTCAAGCTGTCCGTATTGAAGGCGACAGTAATTTTTTTATTGTTACATGTTACTAAAGTGTCTGATGTATACATAACTCGTCCAAATAATAAAAAAACGCACCAAAATATAACTGACATAAGTCCCCCTGGATATCTACTAACGAAATCTAGATTAGAAACTTTTGGTGTTTGAAAATTCCCCATTGGTCGTCGCCACACGTTTAAATAAATTAATGATTAATGTCGTGTGTTTATTTAATTTTGCGAATAATGTTTACGTAATCAAGTAAGTGTATGCTGCAACTTTATGTAATAAATAAACATATATACAAAGTAATTTGTCAATACAGTAGACTTCGTAACGCTGACCGCGTCAAAGTTATTTTTTCTTCAAAATTGCAACATGAATCTTTTGCATTTGTAACTTCGTTGCCGTTCCAACTTGTATAATGTGTTGTGTGTGCGTTGGGTGTGTGCATCTACCTACGTGGGTTTTGAAATCTCTCGTATAATTAACGAGCTGTCGATTGTTTGCTGAGGTGGGATTAATTCACTTTGCTATGTAATAATTAATATTCCGTTCCTTACTCGCCAGCTAATTTAGATTATTATTAGATAACTAGTCGACGCGACAGACGTTGTCTTGTCTTAACCATGAATATGAAATTAGTATAACCTCAAGGGTGGCGTGTGTCCAGCAGTGGATTTTTTTCATAAGAACCTTCTGCTGTCATTGATAAGCACAAAAAAGAAAGAATTAGTGAAATAGGTGCTCCCGTTCCAGGGTGTTTTGCGGTTACCAACACATTCTGGGATTCATTTTTATTTTATCGACCAGTTGTCTCGGCAAACATTTGTTTTGCCTTAACGAAGTCGCCTTTGTACTCCGTGTATTGGAATAAATACACCTTTTAAACCTTCCCTGGACTTCGACGAATAATTTAAGACCAAAATTAGCCAAACAGGTCCAGCCGTTCTCGAGTTTTGGCGAGATTAACGAACTGCAATTAATTTTTATATAATAGAAAGATTATGTTTTGCGCAGTGACACGGTGTAAAGCTGCGGCCACTAAGGAAGCGGATAATTAGTGTGCCATAAATGCAGAATGTATTTTTTGTTGTTCGATAACAGCCTTTACATTATATGTAACTAACTTGATTTGTAAATACACACATCAAAAGTGTCTAGGGATCAAGAACATTTTTACCTCTAAAAAAATCTAATTTATTTAAATCAAATCTAATCTTCTGGAATGGTCTCCTACCTAATTCCCCATGCTTGTATCGATGACTTATCACCACATTTTGAATAAATTATGAATGAATTCAGTTTTTATGAAATATATTCTTGATTGCAATCTTCTAAATTGTACTTGATCCCTAGACACTTTTGATGTGTGTATGTAAAATTTACTTCCTTTTTTACATTCCAGGATAGTTATAAACAAGCTGATCGACAAACGTCGTTTTGCCAAAAATCTTGTTTACAGTGTTTACCTTCTATTATTATGTATGTATTTTACATTCACCAACCTTCCTCTAAAATCACTCTTGCTTTTAAAAAGAAAGCCGCATCAAAATTCGTTGTGTAGATCTAAACATACTGTAACG
Organism: Conopomorpha cramerella; assembly: GCA_012932125.1. Classification (NCBI taxonomy): domain Eukaryota; kingdom Metazoa; phylum Arthropoda; class Insecta; order Lepidoptera; family Gracillariidae; genus Conopomorpha; species Conopomorpha cramerella. Next base: position 17,453 of record SJJU01005345.1, read on the forward strand.
TTGCTGATTTATTTTGAAGGGGGTGGCGCCGGCATTGCTAATTTTCTTTGTGACGGGAAGAGATGAGGTGCAAATTGCTTCTTTATTTCTCATTTTCGAACTTTGTGACAGGAAGGCATGAGATGCAAATGCTCAAACTCTATTTCAATGTTCAAAATTAAACTGCGGAAATACTTGTTAACGCAACAACAGCTTTCGTTAGTCTGAAACCACAAACATCATTCATGCACGTGTGCATGGGTACATTCATGCATACATATTATTTTATTACTATTATTTTATTTGTAATAATTATGGCTTTATTATAAATATTATAATTTATGTATGGTCCATTTATTTTATTGTATGTGTAGGTATAACTATTTTTTTTTTTTTAAAGATTATATATTGGTCTATCTATTCGTCATAATTATGATGTATATCGCCCCT
>SJJU01005346.1:0-26135 GCA_012932125.1 Conopomorpha cramerella
ATTTAAATAATGAATATTTTTTATTCAATTTCCAGTATTTTTGTTATTTTTATGGTTAATTGTTTACCAACGTTATTGTATAAGGGTTACGCTGCTAAATTATAGGCTTCTAAAATCACACATAATTAACTAGAGGTTCAAAAGATTGGCAGATATGAGAGTTGGCAAACCGTCTCACAGATTCACGTTCACCAACAAAAGTCTCGTTATATTATCGTTTGGAGAACAGGCAGTAAAGCCCCCGCCGCTCTCGTTCCCGCAATGGAATATTCACGAAGCAAGAAACGCCGGGAAGCGGACAAACGAAACAGCAGATTGTGCATTTCGATAAAGTACGTTTCAGAAAGTGCTCTCTTTCGCTGCACGTTTTATAGTTTTAATACTGTTGTACTCGTGACCAGGACGCCCGCTGCTCTAACTTGCAAACTAGAGAGAATAATAAGCATCCACAAGTAAGCAGGCGTTGATTTCAAATAGTGAAACTTACAAAAGTTTATGCAATTTATCGTCATGCACTCAATTATTTTTATTGTTAACTAGTTGACCCGATAAACGTTTACCAATATACATTACTAGCTTTCCGCCCGCGCGCCGCTTCAACCGCGTGGACTTCGGGTATATACCGCATAAAGGAATATATGTTTTCCCTCGGGAATATCAATTTTTTCGGGATAAAAAGTACCCTATTATTTAAGCTGGACTTCTAACTACTAATACGTCTGCAAAATTTCAAAGCAATCGGTTCAGTAGTTACGGCGTAAAAGCGGAACAAACAAACTCACTTTCCCATTTATAATATTATATATATACTAGCTGTCCCGGCAAACATTTGTTTTGCCGTAATTAGTTACCCCGTGTATTGGAAGAAATACAACTGGTAGAAGTTTAAAAAATAGATAGTAACCGATTCTCAGACCTACTGAATACGCATATAAAATTTGGTAAAAATCGGTCAAGCCGTTTCGGAGGAGTATGGCAACGAAAACTGTGACACGAGAATTTTATATATTAGATTAATTATGCCGTGTGGTGACGGCAAATAGAATACATGTGTCACCATCCCAGCCCAACTTTTCTCGTCTGGGGGGGTCGTAAGAGGTGACTGTGGGACCTCTCCGGAGAACGGCCAGCGGCGCTCTCTGTGAGTTAAACCACAACCCCACAATTGATCATGAATATCATTGGGGGAGGCCTTCGTCCAGCAGTGGACGGCATGTGGCTGAAGATGATAATATTATTAACAGTGTTTCTCTACTATTATATGCATGTATTATACATATAAAAACAAAACGCATAGCATTCATTGTCCAGTAGTAACGCTAAGTAACAATAATCAGGACGGTGCTCAACAATACGTCATAAAGTTGTCGATAATATTTTTACGACTGAAAACACTTGTACGTACTGATAACAGGAAATGTGCGCTCTTAAAGCAAAAACACGAAGAGGCGGAATAGAAACATCGCAATGTTCTTTTTACTACAGCAAAAATGTAAGTTAGTTAGATTTTATTTAGATACCGTATGTATTCTTCTGTTAGGTCTTATCTGAGTTGGTTGGGGAGCAATGTTAGAAATAGATACCTAGCCTACCTAGTAGCTTAGGTAGTTCTAGTTCCAGAAGCCGCTTGGCAAAAACACATCCAGCTTAGTGCATAAAGAGAACATGCATATATTCAAATGGCCAAATCTGTTACTTTTACTTGCGGAGTTCTTGCAAATGGTGGCGATTTCTGAATTCGTTACTCTCTTTTCACTGTCCTTATGAAAATAGCGATGAAGAGCGTGTTTCGCTGCGATGCCAGAGCGGTGCAACTATAAGTGTAGGTACGTATCCGTAGAGCATTCCGTCAGAACACATTTACACTATCACATTTAAAAAACTTTTGCATTTACTATAGCACTTAGGATAATTGAAATATAGAACAGACATTAACCTACATGCACTGGTTTTACAGCTTCCGAGATAGTCAGAGAACAGTCAAGTGCAGTTAAATCCCCAATAGTATCAAATCCGTTTAAGAACTATCAATCATATGAACTAAGCAGGAAATAATATGGACTTCTCGACGACGTATAAAATTGGTTCCACGCAAGTCGAGCAATCTAGAACCCGTTGGAGAGAGGAAATTTGAACGCTTGAGCTTCCTTTATGCAGATAGATACTGACAATCTCATGCAAAGAAAATTAACCTTTAGAAATTGGCTAGAGATGAACTGAGCCATCATGTCTCCGACATAAACTCATTTCACACTTCTTAGAAAAGAAACTCCCAAGAATTGTGAAATGCGTTTTTATTTGCACAGAAAATTTAATAACTTTAAAGAAAAAACCGACTTCAAGTCTTAAACCAATAAAATTTTACAGATTTGTGGTTTTCTTGTTGGAATTTAAATTATTGTCGGAACTCAACCAAATTTTATTGAGCCCAAATGGGAAGAACCAGTTATCAAACAAAAAAGAATCGTTCAAATCGGTTCACATAGTCAAACGTTTTGAAGTGACAAACATAAAGAAGTACAGTAGAATTGAAAACGTCAGTTAAAAAATATTTTCACGGAAAATTCAACTGTCGGAGGTGTACCTCGTAGTAGAAGAATTGAGAACCGTCTTGAACGTTACAGTGTGTAAAATAATGGAATGTAAATAACTGGAACTCAAAATTTATGGAACTGGCTGAATAACTTCTTTCACATTTTGTTCTGAGACAACGAACAGGAAACATCTAAAAAGCTTAGTTAATTAATGATCGCTTTCCGACTGTTTCTAATCTTTAGATGAATTTACCGCACTAATTGGTACATCTCATTTCTAATTGCGTTCACAGAAAATTAAGGTCGTTCGTCTCAACAAAATTGTGCCGCCACGTCTGTATTCATCCGTAAATTTTCCACGACCTTGACAACAAAGCAAAAAAACAGGTAAATCCGTTAAAAAGAAAGACCGGCATTTCACGCATTCCGCGCATCAATTGTTTTCAAATATATTTGGCATTCGGTTTTTTTTTTTCAACAAAACAGTTCCTCATACAAACAGGACTTCACGGTTTTGGCAACGCACGGTGAGGTCGTTGCCTGCCGCTTAGAGAAATAATAAAAAAAAAACCCGGCATTGTTGTCATGACCAGTTACAGCTCAGACTGACATTACTGGTGCACAAATCTGTGTACAGTTATAAAAAAAATACAACTAGACTGTATGGTTCAAGACCCTTGCCTGCCACACGGCAAATGCAAAAAAAAAGAAAATAATCTAACAGTCATTCTCGCGCCTAATATCAAAATGGCATATCTATTCTAGATATAAGAAAAGAAAGTGCGTAAAAAATGGAATCTAGATTAAGTCTTTCGAGGCGTTAACTTTCAATTCACGTTCACGAATATTTATCTACTTGTATTTGTTGGTTTCTTAAAACTTACAAGGTGAAACATTTAGGTACTTTACTGAGAGCGACGATAACTTTCCATGGTAAATAAAAAAAAAACAAAGACGTCACAGCTTTTCCTCGTAATGCCAAACAAAAGTACAGTTAACTTGTAGAATGTAAGTACATGACTTGTGTCCATCTTTGGTATCTTACTGAATCAGTGAGACAGAATTAAGTAAGTAATAAGTGCAGGAAGTCTTCAGACATGATGGTCTGATGATTTGCAAAAGAAGCTTCTGCAGGAGCTGGACGCGAGAAGCCGATAACTAATTACAGCGGCTTATGTCCAACAGTGGACACATTTAGGCTGATGATGATGATGAGGTAAAGATATAACATTACAGTTTGTCAAGTTTATTCTCAAAGCTGATGAACTGCATTATCTTTTACAATGTTATTACGATTTTTATACAACTTTTTTGCATCAAAATGTGAACATATTAACAGTACTTATAACAGTAATATAATCATGAATATTTTATCTTTGAGAATAAAATATTCTGGTTTCTTCGGCACATTTTTTTGCTGTGACATCGCTGTTGGAAACATACATTTAATTAATTTGACACGTTACTGTGAGCCTTATTGTTAATAAATAAATTACAATTTACAAGCAAAAACCAAACCATGAAATTGAACAACTGAATTTTGTCCTTTCTTGATGCAGCTTTAGCAGGCTTATAGTTACTACATATTATTTTATTTAATTCAATTTTAATTTAATTATAGCTTATAGTGTCTCAGATATTAATAGTTTTAAATTTTCCTTAATTTGAGTACAGTACGAGACTGACATAGTTTTCAATTGATAAGTTTTTCTAGTCTGAAAAAGATTTTCAGAAACATTAGCGATGCTTTTTATTCCAACTTACATTCGCGGGAAACTCACGGAAAGTTTTTCCGGTCCCGTGGGACTTTTATACTTTTTAATCGACTTCAAAAATATGCTCCATCCCACTTTTTTTTAAAGGCCGTCTTCTCGGAAGATTCGACTGGGTGAAGCGATTTGGACTATTATTGTTTTGTTTGAAAGCCGATGCTTCCCGTGTGGTCCAACTTTTATTTGTTTCAGTACTGACAATACAAATAGCAACTGAGAAAACCATGTTTTTTTTAACACAATGAACAAGATTTTGACCACCATCCTGCCTGGTGTTATGCAGCGATGTGGTCTACGCGATGGAGCCCACTTGTTCATTATGTAGGTACCTATTTACCCGTGACTTAATTTTAACAGTTGGAAGTCGGTTTTTAACCGACTTCAAAAAAAGGGAGGAGGATCTCAATTCCACCGTATGTATGCTTTTTTTGTTCAAAGTTATTATTTCCACAGATGGGTACATGTAGAAAGAAAATTTATCTCATTTGTTTTATGGTTATTTTGGACATTCATCCGTACTTATACATATACAGTAATGCCGTTTGTCATAGAGGACAAAACCTCTTTCATCGGGTTTACCTCGGAAAGTGGACGACTAATATTCTAAAACAATAATTACTACGCAACGTGGTTTCGGTGGTTTGGGCATATAGAGAGAATGGATGAAAGGCGATTGACGAAAGAGATTTATATGGGTGATGTAATGGGCCGAGTGAGTAGAGGTCGCCCCAGAGGGACATATACAGACCAGATTGGTGATGTCCTGGCCGAAGGTGGCGTGAAAAGTACTCGAAACCGGAGGTCATGTATGAAAAATGTATGAATGTAGATGAAGCGAAAGGGGTATGTCAGGACCGTGACAAATGGAGATCTGTAGTCTCTGCCTACCCCTCTGGGAGACAGGCGTGAAGTGTATGTATGTATGTATGTACTACGCAACGTGTCACTTGAATAGAGCTTGTCTCTTTTCCACATACACTATCAGTGCGCGACAAAGATTACTCGAGGAGATGTCTGGGCAAGGGGACTTTCAGAATACGGAACCATGTGGCTCGATTCGTCTCACTCAACTCATGACTCGAGTATTATGAAAACATAATGATCACTTTTACTTTCCTTACATTCAAAGAAAATAAAAGAGTTGGCTATTGTTTACTACTAGCGACCCGCCCCGGCTTCGCACGAGTGCTGCTATCTATTAATAGAAACCGCATTCAAATCCGTTGCGTAGTTTGAAAGATCGAAGCATACATAGAGACAGCTGGAGACTTTTTTGTTATTAACCGACTTAAGAAAAAAGGAGGAGGAGGTTCTCAAATCGTCTGTAGAGATATTTTTTAATCATTTAAATATCGGTGAACTATGTATTGATGATTATGGTATAAATAAGCAACAATAACATTACCTACCACAGATGAGAAGAGTAGATTTCACCTGCACATTATACATCTTGTTCGATTGTTTCCTAATTAGGAACAAGGGGGAAATTGAATACACCTAATTAAACCTCTGTTATTCTCAAAACAATTGCTTTACAGTTATTATTTTCGAGTGTTGGTGTAAATGAATGAACAGGTTACATTCCTCATTAAGTTTGGGAAAACTATGGAATACAACAATGAAACGAAGCGATGTAACGAATTTTGATAGTTATACAAATGCTATTGCATTGGAGTGACAAGAGGAGAGAAACAAAGTTTTCTAACAACTATATTAGACATACCGGAGTTTTATATTATAGTACTATGACTAAAAACTTTACATGAGATAATATTTAGGAACAAAGCGAAATTTTTTTTCCACCTAGTTGTTTAACCTAATGACTTGTTGATTGAATTGTTGTATTTATTACAATGCTATGTACGAACATAGACTTACAATTTCTACACCAATTGTGTGGATGCTTAATCTGTGATGCAAGAATAAATTAAGTTTTTGTTCTTCTTATTTTTCTTTCAAATTATCATTTTTATTACGTAGATACCAATTTATTTTTCAAAACTTTATTTATGGAACAGTTTCAAAGAAAGTACTGTAGAGTCTGCCAGGTTATATCAAGACTCATTACGTTTTCGATTTGAAAAAGTTCGGGCACTGCTATTATTTTGCAAATAACAGTATTTAGTATTACTACGGACTGTCAAAGACTACCAGAGATACATTTCCGGCGCTTTTCTTTCAATCAACCTGATCAAATTTTATTATTTGACAGTTTACCTATGAAACAATTGATAACCCAGTAATTTTAAGAAGCGACGGAATACTAAACGATCCAGATATTGCAAATATTAAAATACACTTCACGTCTTTTAGTCCCAAAGCAGGGTAGGCAGAGGCACTTACTAAAGCAAATGCTTCTAATTGCAAATATCATTTTGTGCAAATGTTCTATAAACAATGTAGGTTCCTAGTAAGTAGAAAGCATTTATGGAAACAAAAGGTAAACAATTTAACCTTCGAAAACTTGGAAACTATTTCATTATAAAAAATTACGGGGAGTTCCCTTAATGTGGGTTACAAAAGTTTGACCCTCAATAATCTGACAAACTGGCTACCTACACTACAATTTATAACTACGTTTCCAAGTCACCTAATAGTACCTACTTGTCTACAATAATAACAAAAGGTTGTAACGACAACCTGTATTCTACACACTGACAAAACAGAAAATATTTGTTACGCAACGAACTAAGAACGAATACCTATGAAATGGGACGCACACTTTTTACTTTTCATTGTAAAGTAGGTTATACGGTAAAACGTCTGTGGTCATCTGCCGTAAACAGATTGTACTCTGACCCTATCTAATAATGAGGCCAGTTTTTAAACTAGTAAAGCTCAAACTAAACTGGTTTCGTCCATAGCGCCTAGGCATTGGCGACTACTGGCTGGTTATAAAAAAAAAGCGTCGAACCGCGACCAGTCTGGCACATCTCCATGGAGGTTTTGTCACAAAAGGTCTCTCTGTGAGGTCAATGACACGTTTGGCGGGTAAGGCTGCACGTTTTTTTTTTAATGAATGCATTCAAGTATCTAATTCAGATGTTTTGTTGTTTTGTATAGACGGAACAGGTAGAAGGTGACTGACTTGTTTATTATTCTATTCATACATTAATGTTATTTAGAGAGAAAATATGCCACTTATAAGAAATGGGATTTCCAACTTTTTAAAGAATGAATGTCTTCCTTATGTTGCTTATTTATTGCTATTAAACAACTTTAAAATATATTGTAACAGTTTGTTTTGTTATAATTCCACTAACTATTTTGTGCAAAGACATCGATTCTATCGGCATAAAAAAAATCTGACAAGAGATCCATTTTGAAAAAGCCATGCGATCACCTTTATACTTATCTTTACAAAATGCCTATATTTAGTAATTTTATTGCCACCCAATTCTTTACCTACTTGTAGATTAGCAGTAATTGTACAATCGTCATTGTCTATACCCCAAACACGGATACGGAACGAAGAACCTTAGACATTTGCTTAAACATGCTATAAACATTACATGGTATAAAACAAAGTCGTCTCCCGCTGTCTGTCTCTATTTATGGTTATGATTTTGATGCGGTTTTCTCTAATAATTAGATCTATTGTTGAGAAAGGTTTATATGTATAATCTATGCAGAGAAACACTGTTAATAATGTATATTGGCAAGACAACGTTTGCTGGGACAGCTATTAAAATATATACTAAGTACTAGCTGTATCATGTGGTGTTACTCACTTTTTTGTTTTTATCCCGTGGGAATTTTAGGATAAAATAGAGCCTATGTTACTCAGGGATAATGTAGCATTCTAATAATGCAAGAATGAACGAAATCCCTCCAGTATATTTTATGAGTTTATTCGTTACCAACATCCATACATACAATTCTTTCCTCTTTATAAGAATAGTATAGATATATAGCTGAAGCGAAAGGTGTATGTCAGGACCGTGACAAATGGAGATTTGTAGTCTCTGCCTACCCCTCTGGGAGACAGGTGTGAAGTGTATGTATGTATATAGACCTCCAGGAATATGTAGGTAGGTAAGTATACGAATATTTATGATGACCACATAAGTAGGTAGGTTTCGTAGTAAAGCTTACGATAAGCAAACTTACATTCGCATTATTTATATCTGTATTACCTAGGTACAGACCTCGTTGAGCAACCACAAATGCCAGTTCGCCGGTAACCCTTCACCGCTCTGCTCCAGGAGTTAGAAAGGTAAGGTAACAGTATCAATATAACATATTACCTGTTAACTACCATTATAATAAGACCTCCTCCTGTATGAATGTTCATATAAATGCGAGATCAACATTATATTTTGTTCGGAACAGAGCTTTGCGGTTTGCTGTGCCCCACTTTTTGTCTTATTAGTGCAAGTAAGAACATCCGTTAAACAAGATAAGGTAGTTTTTAGGGTTCCGTAACAAAACGGTAAAACGGGAACTTACTAGTACGAAGTATTCTGAAACTCGAACTGAGCACTACTCAGCTAAGTTTTATGCTTTATCTGACTCTAATGGCAAGTGTTAAAAAGAGAAAAAATATATTTTTTCTTGTTGTGTGGCTCTGCAGGGCCCTGTTGTGCCCAGTATCACTGCGACCATTGCTGATCTATTGTGATCGCCACCTAGTATATGTATATTTATATATTATATGTTTTTTTTTCTTAACTACCCACATAATATTATAAAGAGGAAAGAAATGTATGTTAGTAACGAATAAACTCAATAAGACCAGTACCGAATTTCGATAATTGTCTCCTTATTGGAATGTAATATTTTAATAATTATATTTTATCCCAAAATTACCACGGGATCGAAAAAGAAATAGCGGTACAGCTTACACTACACTTACGGATCTTACCCATATTCTGGGTCTAAGATCGGTATTCTGTAACTCAAGCACACTCTGCTCACGTAACGTTTGTCTCGCTTTAATCGTGGTTGTGTAAAAGAGTCGAACTGTTCAAGTGACGTTTGAGTGCTGGTTATTGTTTCAGAATGCAGGCCTAAGATGAAGCTCCGTCCGTCCGTGTATTTGTCCGTTTGTTAACAAGCTCTTAAGAACCGTGATCGTTAGATAGACAAATTTTCACAGATGATATTTTTAAGCGACTTCAAAAAACTAATCTTACTCAATACCACATATACGTATGCTTTTTTGTTTGTTCGCGGATAACTATGTCGTTATAAACAGATTTTGATTATTATTCTTTTGATCGAAAAATAATGTTTTAAATTCCAGATGTGATGATGGCAGACCAGATAAAACGAGGGGAATTTAAAAAAATCTAAGGGGCGACTATAATTAGTTGAAGTAGGTTCTTTTTCTTTAAAATTATTTTGTCACTATAACAACAAATTGCCCCCGCTTAGGGTTTAAAGGCGTGAAGTGTAACTGTTAATTTTAATAAAAGCAACATGACTGACAGTTTTATAAATTAAAAGATTACGGAACCCTTCATCGCCGTGCCCAACTCGCACTTAGCCGGTATTTTTTTTACCAACAACGCGGGGCGAGATAGATTTGTTAGATCAACCCAACGGACGTCCAAGATAAAGGCAACGATAGCATCATGGCGTTTTTACTGACTATAAAGAAACTGGTAGATAATAATTTCTGTCGTGTTCCGGGATGGTCGTGAACCATTAACATCAGATTTGGACGAATGGTCAGGAAAAACGGTGACTATGGGATCCGGGCGGTAGAGGGTTCGATGTTGCTGCCATCATTTGGTACATCATCATCGTCCACTGCTGGGCTGGTTTCGCCTTCTCGCATACAGTTTCTGTCAAACGTCCTTGCAAAACAGTCAGTCCATCTTGCCTGAGGGCGCCCTACACTCCGTTTACCGAGACCTGATGACCATTAATAAAAGAACTCGGTACATCAACATTACATAAATATCTACGTCATATTATTAGTTCAAGGTCAAATGAAAAACATTTTAGAGTAATCGAGATACTAACAATTTTTTTGACGGGTGAATATGTCAAAAAGAAAACAAAAATTACCTCATATAAAGAGGCAATCAGCTGATCGGTAAGTTTGACGAGGTGAAATTGAATGTCGAGTGTTGCCAACGTTTTTGATTTAACGTTGTATAATATTCTTCCGCATTTGTTTAAAAAATAATATTTCTAAATCACCATTTAGGTACATTACGATGTTGTACCAAGCCGTGGCACGTTGGTTTAAATACGCTTGGTGAACCGTGGGCATTCGCTTATCAAGTGCCTCTGTTTACTCTGCTTTAGACCGCTACCATCGCTGTTTTACTAAGGAAGATTTTGAAAACAGAGTAACGAAAGCAGCAATGCACATCTATTGTCGCTGTCAGAAAGATAGCATTATGGTATGAGTGCAGCATACTTGGTCTATGTGTAAGATGTCATTATAATGCAGCTTTACTGTGACCACACTGAAATGTGAGTAGCGATAGCAGCAATGCACATCGTTTGGCGCTGTCAGAAAGATATACCTATAAGAGTGAAGCATACTTGGCCTCCGTGTAAGATGTCATTATAATGCAGCTTTACTGTGACCACAGTGAAATGTGAGTAACGAAAGCAGCAATGCACATCGTGACATGTCAGAATGATGCAACTAAAAGTTTGTATGACATTTGGCTTCCTGGTGAGCATGACATCATTTTCATTCAGTTTACACACACATACAGGATGTACGTATCCGCATAAGTAATTTTTATTTACACGTAGGTAGGTAGGTAAATAACAAAAATAAGGTAAATGGCCAAGGAAACAAGAGCGTGTTTTGCAGATGTTACGTTACATTTTTATTATCTCTACCAATATTCATAAAACTAAAACCCGACCCGAAACTGGATATTTAATAAATTTTATTCCAAAGTACTTTTTAATGTATTTCATCCCACTTGAAGCTAAAATCTGCTGTATGTATGTTACTGCTAGCTGAACTCGGATTCAAAGCAGAAGCAGCAGAACTTCGTAAGCTCTAAGTAAGTTCAACACTATCAATAAGAGCCCATCTGGATATTACCATTTGTAACTCACTCTATTATGAAACGGTACTTGACGGAAATTAATGAGATTTTGCGTCGAGATAAGTAGTCGGGATTAACTTCGGAGGAAGTACAAAAGTGGACTTAGACAAAGTGAATCGTATTCCTGGATAAAGCATAAACATACGTTATGACTCGAATATTCATAACATAATTACTCGCAACCCCTCTAAGGGTAGGCATATATAGTCGCTGTCCTAATCGTAATAAACTACAACAAACACTAAATCGTGATATTCCTATGAATACTTGCATGATTTTAGGCCGATTCCGGAAGGAATAGTCAACTGTCTTGCAGATTCAATCCATCTTAAGTTATATATCTCACATAGCATGCAAGGCTTTAAGAATCCGGCTGGGTGTAGTGGCTCGAGATGTGGCCCCCGGCCACGGCAACAACGTGCGAGTGGTCACCGTGGGGTAGGAATACCACAAAATGTTGCTGTCCCCACCAACGGCGGAGTGTATCCATAATGAATTTCCTCACGCTGAAGAAACGGCTATATGAATTAGGCAGCGCTGTTCCAACGGACAGTTGATAACCTATTTTCTCATGTAGGTAGGTACAAAAAGAACACGTTTCATAAATTTTCAAGCGTAGCCTTCACCACCACCATAGCAGTTCTTTACCCAATTGGGATTAGAATATATCGTCAATAGGTCTTCAAATTATGTGCAATGTCAAAACAATTAATACTATACCTAAACTAAATTAATACTATACCTAAACCCTTTATAAAAAAACATGGCCCATTTTGTAAATTACACATTTTTTTTTTGTTTTAACTTTTGCATCCCTCAAGGAAATGTCAAATGATTAAATAGCGGAGTAAATGTATCGGTAATAATTTTTACGAATGATATGAAAAGCCTTCATGAGATTTCTAAAAAATGAACCTGTCACTGATAGTGCGAAACGAAAATGTTATTATATGATTGTTTGTCTTCGTACTCACTATTTTGTGGGATCGTTTAAAATAACTCTTCATCTTCGCTTTTGAAACATTGTTATTGTAAGCATGAAATTTCGCTAATAGTTTGAGTAACCAAGATGAAAGCATGGTAGACGATTGTAAGACTCACACAAATTTAAAGTAAAATAGTTTCAAAGAGCTTCAATCACTCTGACTTGATTCATTCATACATATACCCCAAAAGTAAGTGAACAGAATTAACTCGATTCACCATTAACTCCTTAAAAAGGTGCTGTGCCAATTTATTCAGCGCGAACTACGTATATTTAAAATGTTCTTGCAAAATATTTTCCAAGTGTGTGGATTGTACGTATCTATAGTGGATTTCTGCTATCTTTTACGTAGTTTTGCGTTTACGATACGATACGTAGTGCGCGCTCAGGCCCAGTTGTTGATTTAAAATATCTAAAAGCTACTGTTATTGTCTTTTCTACATCATTGACTCTTCAAAGATGTTGAATTACAAAATCTATTAACAATACTTATCGCACAGAATTTGAAGACCGACCGGACATAGCATTAGCATATACAATGTATCACCCAAAAGCTTTCTGTCCATGTACCAACCACAACCACCCCTACTCTAAAAGGTGTACTTACAATAAGTAAATGTCTGCACGGAGACTGACAAGTCTGAATCATCTGGAAGAATTGCGACCAATGTTAAATAGGGGACCCTTCCCACAAATTCACTTTGTTAATACACCTGGGAATATGTGTATATCACACCTGGGAAAAGCATCGGAAAATATTATTCCAAATTAACAGTCAAATAAGTGCTGTCGGAGCGTATCACATTCGTTCTTTTTTAAACGGTTTGGTTTTAGTTACCTTGACACTGGTGTTTTATTAATTTATTTTTCTTATGGCCAGTTGCTCGAGGTGAGCACGAAAAAAACCAGCGTTTACGATACATTAAAGATGCGAAGATACACGGATATACATGTAGAGGGCGCTGATCATTTTCAACTTTAATTTGGTTTATGCATGCGAGACAGTTTTTTCACCGGAGCTAAGGCGGGGTATACGTCAGTTCCAACCGGGTATACGTCCGTTCGTCAAGTCTTGTATGGGATACTATTCCAACTGCTCACCACTTATAGTACAGCATACAGCATTCAACGACCAGTTAGCTCCGGTGAAAAACCGTTTCATGGGCTTGAGCCCTAATATACGTACGGTATTATCGTTTACGCGTCCTAATAGCACGGATACGTAAACTTTAGTACCGTTTTTCGTGCTCGACATACCCTATATCCTAACAAACTCTTGATAACCCAACCGTTTAGAAAAAGCCGAAAATGTCGCATTCCGGCAGTCCTCGACTGGACCATCTCATAAAGGTACTTTCGATGCCATCTTTTGTTGACAAGTCACGTAAATCTGCAAATATGGACCTCGATCTTTATTTATAGAAAAATACTAAGCTTCTAATAAAATGTAATTATTATTATTTTTAGGTTAACTTTCAATTCTTTTTTTGCTTTGCTGGCGTTGATACTATTACAGTTCTGTAAAAAAATTACTTAAGAAAGAATAATTGTTGAAATAAGCACCTACCTCAAGAAAATAATAGGTACTATTATAGAAGCAAAATTTTCTTTTTTTATAATAATAATTATAATGATCGAAAACATATTTCATGATTTGCGTCACTTAGGTCAGAAAACAAAATAGCCGTGAAACGGACCCAAACAAATTACGTTTTATCCACTCCTTTATTGGTTCTAAAGTTAAAAGACCTAGTAGTGTCTAAAGTGGGACTTGTGGTATAAATCTAAGGTAGGTATAAATATAAACAAAGTCAAACAATGTGCTGTAGTGTAACTATTACTTATAAGTAAAAAAAAACTAATGCCCCATATGTGTTTGAAAGCAAAAACAAAAATGTTTATATCTATTAGCTTTATCTATGACAGCTTAAGAATGGAACCTTCTAGTAAGCGTATAGGTAACTTGCCCCCAATCTTTGGGGTTTATTTAATGTCTTTAATTAAATAATGAGTTTCTGTAAGTGAAGTGCTAAAAGTATGCTGTATGATACCATATTTAAAAATATGTTAAGAAGAAAATTTCATAAACACACATCAAAGAGGGGATTTCTGTTTAGTTTTAGTTTTTTACTTATAGTTGATTACAGTTTATTGGTAACACACCATAAAACACCAACTTTGTCATTCAATCCACTCGAAACCACCAGAAACACACTTGTATACTCGGATATTAATTTGACAGTTCCCCATCACACAATTTTGTACTCTGTTGCAGTCAAGTTAGAGTATATATTTTACTCTATGAAGATCTTTAACTATTTGTACTCAATTTTCAACTCAATTTACATAGTAATAAAGTATCCTATGGTATGACAAGGAAGTGTAAATTTTGTCTCTCAAATTAAAAATTCAACTACAGAACTAAGTTACACCGCTTGTGAGTCTTGTGACCTATTTCACTTACAATATAGAAGTTTAATTAAGCTTTGTATGTTGTATTAACGAAATCAATAATAACTTAGTACCAGTGGTACTGTTTTGGTGGTGACAAGTGAACTGAATCAACATATTAGGGGCCAATATATATTAAGGAGGAGGTATGCAGGGCAATCTGGGAAAAACTTATATTGATAGACAGGTTAATTTACTTGTCACAATACTGCGTGTAAAAGATCCTCAAGCAATGGTCTTGGAAATGTTGATGAGCTTGTTAATATGAACAACTTTTATTATAACAACAATGTAGGGAAAAAAAATGTCCACCCCCATGTCATCTCCCGAGCCACAAATATGTCTATTTTGTATGGAGATGAAGAATTTTGTTTGCATTCCCTGCATTGTCGCCATAGTAAAAGTTGTTCATATTGACGAGTCCAACAACATTCATAAGACCATTGCTCGGGGTCCTTTTTTATGTAGTATAAGAACTCAACCTTAACCTTTTGACCACCATTATTTTGACCAATTAATTTTGTTTTTTTATTTTTTATTCTGCTCTGATAATCATAAACTTCAAAATCACCTGTCGAATATGTCTGATTTATAAGACATTGGCAGTGAAAAGGTTAATCTTGAACTTGGCTTGACACGCTACCATGTGTCTAGATGTTGTTTTAGGGACACAGGAAGTGCCATCAAAACTGACAGACCACTCACACAGATTCTTCGCTGACATTACATAATAATATAAAATGATCCCTGGATACATAGATCCCAACTTTCAAACAGCTGCTTCCATAAAATAACATTAATTTAGCTACAAATATTTGTCTCAAAAAATTAAGAAGTAAGAATTAACAATTTCTCACACAGTGAAAGCTGGAATAAATCTTCTATTGTGTACATTTATTGTATGTGAATAAGTTAGCCGTTGATAACTTTTTAAACACTTTCTTGTGTATGCCATTAAAATAATGAGTGACTTAATAAGTAACATTTAAAAAAATTGTTAATGTTTTTAAATGTTTTTATGAGCTTCTCATTTGATTAACTGGAAAGTTTTATCCTAGAACCACAAGCACAAATATTCAGATTATATTCATCTTTTGTTTGATTTGATACGCATAAACATTTCATGCATGTTTTGGGGCAATATGGATATTATAAATATGGACAAAAACATATTACACGGAACGACCCTATCCATCAGCAAAATAACTACACAGTTCCCCAAAACAACCTGTGTAATATTCAGTGTTTCTTTAGAAAAATGTACTTACAGCTGTAAAAGTAGCCCCAATTCGGCAGCCCAACAGCGACCGCTCCAACGACAAAGCAAACAAAGCCGAGAACTACTACAGCAATAGAGAACAGGGCTTTCCCCCCAGCCATAGCTACGTGCCGCCTGGACCGCCACTGTTTAATGTGAACACCATCACAAAAGTATCAACTGACACTTGTGTTTCCTTGACTCTATTGGCATCTGGAACAATGTATATTTCTTTATTAATTTTTAAGCAACTTGAAAGAGTGACAAACCTGTTAGCATTTCATAGATTAAGCCGGATTCATAATGTGGCAGAGAGAAAACCCCTGAGCGATCCCATCCGAGATCCAGAGACTTGTGACACAGGTGTAGGTTTAAGGAACCCCTGTCCAACTTTAATCGAGTACGGAGGTCACTCAATTCAACCACATTCAGGCTGTAATCGTTCAGGGTGGCCAGACCTTAATTCCGTAAATAGAACTATTGATATTGTGCGTTACCCAATAAGAAAAATCACATTACAAACTTTTTTAAATAGTTTATATATATTAAAATTTGCTTTGAAGGCAGCAGTAAATAAGCACAATATTCCCATCAAAATAAAGGTTTAGTTACACCTTTTTCCTTGTATGTATGTAACAAATTGGTAGCCTTGTATAATAAGGCAATCCATATTACAAACTCCATTAGTACAACCCATCCTAGTATGTAGGGACTAAATTGGAAACCTCTGGATCCACATTTAGGTTTATACATATACATATTATTGTATATCACACCCATTTCCTGGGTTGGCAGAAATCATGGACCTTATCACAATCCTGGCCTATCCCTTTTGCCTCTTCTGCATCCATACATCTCTTCACAGTTTGGATCAATGTTCCCATAGTCAATGACTACCTCTTCAATTTTATTATTGTTGCAAAATGTGAGACAAAATTTTCTAGGTCTATGCTAATTAAAGAATATACAAAATATTATTATACTAATTGATAAAAAGCACTTGAATGATTTTGTAAACTTTAGTACTTAGTTACACCAAGTTTTTACTTGATAAAATTGAGAAGTTTACGAAAAATGATAAGGTTTTTCTTGCTTGTGATTCTGTAAAGTAATTAGTGATTGAAAACTAATTTAAATTCTAATAAGAATTATTATCTGAAACTATGATGAGACAGTCTTTATCCTGTTAAAGACTGGTATTTAGATCTGAAAGCACAGTTAGTTAATACTTTTACTTACGTTTAGCGAAGCGTGGAGAAATAGTTGATAGTTCACACGGTAATCACTCAGAAAACCGATGGGTCACTATCATGACACAAACACTGAACTTTTCTGCACTTAATATTAATTATAAACCTCCACATACCTATGTAAAACACAGAATTCTTGTACCATAATACAGTTGGTACAATTATAAATTCAAACGAGACACACCAAAAAAGCTAAATAATTCACGAAACTACTTTGAACAAAGTTTATCAACAACACAGTGACGGGATTTTAGAGACCAAAGTTTTAACTGTTTATTGAAATTAACAGTACCAACTAACGGCTGTAATCGTTATGGGAAATCACGAATAATATATTTTATAGCATCGCACATGTAACAATGCTTCACAGCAAGCGGTCGGCACGAGTAGGTTCGGTAAATAAACTGGTTTTTTGAGTCTTGTCTGTTGGATTCCTCTTCGACAAAGTTTCTTGTCACACACGTCATCAACTTTTTTTTTATGCCTTCTTTAGAAGAAGCGAAGTATGAGCCAAAAAGTCAAAACTGCGTGGGATGAACGAGGCATCAATGACTGCAACAATATGTGCGTCAGTCACGAATTTTTCGATTACGGAACAAATTCTTGGCGGCAATTTCAAATTAGGGAATTTGTGTGAACCTGAGATTACTATTAATTTTCATAGAGATATTATGATATATTATGAATTGCATTAAATTGGGTTACTCGTGATATTTGCGTGTTCTTGTAAGTAATTGCCACCTATGTTAGTAGCTCAGTAGGTAAGTACAAACACCATGAACGCCTCACTATTAAATTCGGGTCAGTCTAAATTTAGGTTTTCACGCAACTCTCGCAGGAATGCTGATATTCAGCTATTGAGTTAGTTGTATTTAATTTTTCGCTGCGTTGGTATTTTTCGTAATCGGATAATAATGTATATGAAAATATTTCTTGTTTGTTGTTGTAAGTAATATTATGTTTTACTGGTATTGATTTATTTTTTGAGTTTTCTTAATAAGTATTTTTAAACCTGTAATTTTGTTTTCAGTGATAAACTTTGTTTCCAGTGATTCGGTAAGTTCTTCATAGGTGCTTAATGTCGTAAATAAATAGTTAGAAGTGTTTGACTTTAGATAATATTATTGAGCTTCGATACAAACAATAAACTAAACTTAACTACCTGTTAACATTTTCAGTCACATTGCAATGACCAAGGAAATTGTTCTGTGGATGTTTGCAACGAAAAATGCGGATGCGACAGGTAAGTGAAATTCTAAGGTAGGTCGGAAAGTACACACATCAAAAGTGTCTAGGGATCAAGTACATTTTAGAAGATTGCAAACATGAATATATTTTACAAAAACTGAATTCATTAATAATTTATTAAAAATGTGGTGATAAGTCATTGATACAGGCATGGGGAATTAGGTAGGAGACGAGAAGAGAGAGAGAGAATCCAGAAGATTAGATTTGATTTAAATAAATTAGATTTTTTTAGAGCTAAAAATGTTCTTGATCCCTAGACACTTTTGATCTTACACACATCAACTAATATAGTAAGCATTTAAATATACCTACTTACGTAATTATTCTAATTAGTAGGTAGTTAGATGCCTGCGTACACTATAAACACAATAATGTAGCATGTGAATAAAACTAGTTTTTTACATCAGATTTGGACCGGGCGTCAACGTTTGACTATTCATACGTACCTATGTACATAACAGTATATTATTTGTTTTATTCTAATAGTTTTCTTAAATTGAGTACAGATACGAAATTCGATGTCTCCTTGCATCATTTTATTAATAAATTATCACTTTACAGCGTTTACATCTATAACGCAACAACTGACGAGTGTGTGGTGGATTGGAAAACACTGTTAATGTTTTTCGAACAGAAATACAATTTTGAGGGTAATTATTTAACTACCGATACATGTGCTAAGCTCGCAACTCGGAGTTCACTTGAGTACAATCGAGTTCTATTAATTCAATACAATCAATCTTAATGGGGAATTTTATTTGACATTTTTTTGACAGTTTTTCGGGCTTAGAGCGTCTGTGGTCCAGTTGGTCGGACACTTGACTTGTAACCGGGAGGTCCCGGGTTCGAGTCCGGCTACTGGACGTGTACCAATGGGACTCTTTTTCAGAGCCTATGTACGCAACGCAACGCTCGTACGGTGAAGGACAACATCGTGAAGAAACCCGCACACCACAAGGTGTGTGAACCCTATAACGGCGATGGGCTCACCCCCTGTCACGTTGGGTTAAATACGCTTGGTGAACCGTGGGTACTTGCTTTAGCAAGTGCCTCTCCCCTCTTTGGGACTAAAGGCGTGAAGTGTATTTTTTTTTCGGGCTTAGAACTGTCCGAAACTCCGTCAGAAAAACATCAAAGAAAATTCGTCATTGATAAGATGTGATTTACATCTTGAATGTTACATATCAAATGTTCACAAAACTTCCATGTGAACTTATATTGTAATAAATTACTCCCATTTTATTTTATACCTACATGTAACTTAATGAAAATCTTTTGCAGAAAAAATACGTGTTGAAGCGGAAAAGCTCTTTACAGGAATTTTTGTAGCAGCAATAATTTTTATTTTATGTGCCTCAGTGTGCGTAATATCAGCATGTTTATATTGCGGGCGAATACATTACACGTGAGTAAAATTGAATATTTGTAATAATATCAGGAAGTTTGAGAAAACGTTATCTCGTAATATCTCTACGAACATAAGCGACCTTTTCTTTTGGGTTGTCTTTTATTTTAATCTATAGGTATTCCAAAAACTAATGAAAATACATACTTTTAGGTTTTATTTACTCAACGTGCCACTTTCGTTCGAAGTATTGTGGCCTTTGGTATTTATTTTAATAAACATGGTTGTTCTTTATTTTCAGAGATCACAAATTAAAAAAAGACGTGAAAGCTCTAGGACAAAAACTTGGCCGCGACAAGTTGCGGAAAATGAGCACGAAAGTTAAAACAAAACCAGTCGCTGAAAGTTGTAATGTGATTGTGGAGGACGCTGGAGTCTTCGTTGTTTAATACGTTACCATTCATACCTACTGATTAAAGGTTTCTGTTACACGTACCTACATATAATATTATTGTTACATATTTAATATGAATAGGTATAGAATGATATTCTTTACATATTGATTTGTATGTTTGTTAAGAATAAACTCAAAAACTACTGGAAAGGTTTCGACAATTTTTAACTTATAAATAAGTGTAATATTATGCCTAATAGCATGCTATGCATTAACATAGCCATGTGTGCTATGTAATATTATGGCTAATATAATATATAGGCATGGCTATGTTATTCCAAAACTCCAAGGAACAAGGAACGAAATAAACCGTGAGGAACATCGCGGTGTACAATAAGTGTTACTAGTGTTGTTACATTGTATAGACAATGAGTAATTGATTATAGTCTATCTTTACTCTAGCAAATATAATAATGACGTGATTTCTTAATAAAATCAACAAAAGACCGAAGATGGCCGAACATAAAATAAAGTAGTTGCATCTCTTACGTTTTCTACAACTAGACTTGCAAGCAACAAATGTATGGAAAATGATGTACTTCTGAATCCAAACTGTCACTTTTACAACTAATTTGAGCAAAAAATTATTAATGCTGTGATTCTGGAAATATAGGCGAATCATCATAATCGACAAAAATATCGAATAATCGGTTTTTTTTTCATTTTGTTGCAATAAATGCCGCCCATAATAGTTTTAATGTCATTTGACATTGTTTATTAAACATTATTTTGCATTAAACTGCTACACACAAAACAAATACACAGCACAAAACCTTTCAACCACCACCAGCACCAAAACACTTTCTAGATAATCTCTCACTGATAATTCAGACCAAAAACAACTAGACATGTATGCCGTGTAGTACCTTCAGTCTGTCTCTTTCCCACCAAAATGTATGAAATATTCTTTTGGATCCAAACTATCAATTTTACTACCAATACGACAGTTTGGATACAAATATACCTTTCAGAAATGTTTCTGCTACTCATTCGCTCCATAGTGTTGTCTTGTTTTATTCTAAACGTCATTTTTGGATTGCAAGTCTGCTTGTTTTTGTTCTGAGTTCAGTATACTAGCCTCAGAGCATAGCCTAATCTATCGAGGAAACAAAGAACGTAGCTGAATGCTTCTCGTTGAGTAATGTTGTGCCATGATAACCCGTTATGAACATTTCATTTGTATGGTCTGTGTGACATTAATCAAAGAAGTATGAGCGAAATGCTGTCAAATAATAGTTACGGAAATTATAACGAGATCGTATAATGAAATCGTAGCATTAACGACAACTGTAGGAACGTGAATGGGTTTTAAAATTCCCTTATAATTATGTTTAGTAGTTGGCGCTGTAAGTGGCACATTTTGACCGATTGACTACTGAAATTATCCAAAAACCTTTTGGAACGGAAATAAAAGACTGTAATATAGTATAGTAGGTATAGGCATAGTACGAGTATAGTGTATTACTAAAGACAACAAGGCAACAAGACAAGATAAGAGGCAAAAGGAAAGTTTTCTGCACCCAGATCTATATTTTGCTTACGGAACAAAGTTAGCTCTATAGACTGCATTGATTCATAGTATGGCCTGTAATGAAAAAAAGTTGCCGATTTCTGATTGGCCCTACGAAATGTACAAAACTTTCAAAGATATTTTCCGTCCTTTTTAGTCCCGTTAGAAACATATATCTTTGTCTAACGTTTTTCCTGCGCTGTCACTGTCACTATAATTTTCATTGATTGATGAATGAAACGTGATTTTGTGGGTGGGAGTTGTCGTATTTGTTTATAGTAAATATTGTTGTTTTGGTTTGTATTGGAGATAATTAAAGGGGCTAAACACGAAGTAGTGGAAATAAGTAACTATGTACTGGTATGTTTCGCCTGTAAACCGTGGTTGAGGATCTACCTACGCACCTGAAGATCGGTAATAAATGCATTAAAGTTTTATTTATTTTGTGTGGCTTTACCAACCCATGAAAAGTATTTTTTCCTAAATGCCATACATTCGGCTAAACTAATACACACGTAATACATTCCAATAACAAATTGCCCTAATTATGAAGTTATGTTAATTGTAGATACTAAAGCTAAGGCTATGTACACAACCTATTTGTACTATCCATCATAGTATGTCCATCAAGTTGCAGCAATATTAATTATTGTAGGTAACAATAACAATAGGTATGCATTGGTGATAAATTACATACAGTGATTGATTGTAAAAATATAGAAAAATATGGTTAATTTACTTGCAAGATCTTTCATACATCTACATAATCATTCAGTGTATTTTAATTGTTGCAGATTAAACATGGAATCTTTTGAACTATTAAACATTTACACCATTGTTGCCATACTAGTCATCCTGGCACTTATTAGTGTTATGTGCTGTGCCTGTATGTACTTCAGGTATGTGGATTAATTATATATTTACTTATATAAATTGTTCTTAAACTGTACCTTTAGTTCCGTGCTGATCTGGAATCTAAATATAGAAGTTGAATATGGGATGATGTGGGAGATTTAGGTTTTAATAGTTGATTCTTTATTGCATTTCACAATGTTAAGATGAAACATTAGTACATGCTATAAGAGATGCAACTGCTGATACAGTTAAATACTTAATAATATAATGAAGACAATACTATTTATGCTAGTAGAGTATATGTACAAAATTTTATTCAGACTATGAGCTAGCAACTTGTAACAGATATTAACATTCTTAATTCCTTATGCTAAATGTAGCCCAAGGTACCTTGTGATTCTGTGAGTGTGCATGTTGTGCTGTACATCCGATTTTTCAGATTACAGACATGAGTGTAGGTATGTATATAGTTAAACAACTGAAAAAAAAATACCTAAACCTACAACCCATTTGGATCATATCAATCATACAAACAACTAATATTTCTCTTCCCCATTTCAGTGACATACAAATGGAAGAGTATCTGGTGAAGCTGGCAAAACGCAAAGGATATAAAATAACGTTCATTGAGAAACCAACAAGTGCTGTATCACCGCATTTAGAAGAGAACTGCTCTATAATTGTGCCAGATGTTGGAATCATACTCTAGTCTACGCAAAATAATGAGGCACAATAGAATTTACTTCAATTAAAACGCGACGTAAATGCGACATGGCAATGGAGTAGTACCAAATGGTACACATATTTGGTATGTGGCTTTAACCTGCAGGGTATATTTTAATTTAGCCTCTATGGAACCTTCCATAGAGTACACAATTGCCAGTTAAATACATCAATTATGTTGACCTGTATGGAATCTGGAGGTTAGTATTTGTATTATAGAAAAAGTTGACGAAAACCTGACTACGCTAGGGAGATGTCATCCGGTGTCAGTGACATTTCCCTCAAATGGCTAATATTTCGACTGAGATTGGTCTGTGAGCACCATTAGAAATGAACGAAATAGACAATCCGATTTTCCGGATTTGTGATCTAGAATCGAAATCTATACCTATTTTAGTATTTAGATAAGGTTTTAATCAAGTCTACCGTACCCCTAAAGAATTGTAAATTTATTAATGTAGAAATGTAAAATTACATTTGTTAGCATACTTCTGAAATATAAAAAAATACTGTTTAGCAAACTCAATTACCTTTTCCATACAGCAAGTAGATAACTAGGAACTTCCATTACTGTAATAAATATTTGTAAATCTTACAAAATATGATGTAAACATTCTAAATTATGTAGTAAGTAGGACCTAAGGTCTATCAATAATATAGAATATATTTTCATACTTTCAAAATCTGTTAAGATAGAAATTCAACAATTAAGTTGACTATTTGTAGAAATTGCTGAAAGATGGGCATTTGGACAACAATTACTGCCTCTGCTAATTTAGGAAAACGGCCACTATACATACACAAAACAAACAGCAGCCGTGGTATTAAAATCCATTGTATAGTTTTAAAGATCTAAGCCATACATAGGGACAGACAGTGGGAGGAGACTTTATTTTATACTATGTATCAATAATAAATTGTAATAATAAAATTACTATGTGAGCAACTGGAATTTCAAAAACTAAAACAATACAAGTAGGTATTATTTTAATAATTGTCCAAATTAATATTGGTTTAACAAACTTGGGTAGGTCCCATTTTTGCCATGGAACATGACATCAATTTGAGAAAATAGTGTCTCCAATGTTTCTATACAACTATATACTAGCTTTTGCTTCTGTTTTCGTTGTCTGTGAATGCACAAAACGAAATAGGATTTTTTTAATATTTCTCAAGTGGTGAGAATTCTCATCAACTTGAAAAAGATTATATATTTATTTATTTAATACTTCATTGCAACACAGTACAATAGGCGGACTTAATACTATATAGTATTATCTACCACTCAACACAACATGGGAGAAAAAAGAAAGTTGCGGGTCAGTATTATAATAACAATAGTAAGGAAAAACTTCAAGCTAAGACTAGGTACCTATAATTATTTAAACAGATATCAATAACTGTAATAAGATACTAAAAATATATAAAATAATAACTGTTCTGTACTACAAATCGGGGCAATATTTTCTCAAATTGTTCTAATACGTCATGTTCCATGGAACAAATGGGATCCTACACACAAACTTTGGGCAGAAACTATAGGTTAGGTTAGCACAGGTTGGTGTTCTATGTCCATTGAGAGTAACCATCATGGGAGTGTCATTACATATCCCACAATAACCATTAAAGGCGTAATGGTTAATGGTGATAGTGAGTGTGACCCATTCAGCACAGAATTCAACAATTGTCGAAGATTTGTACTTAGATATTTATCTAGTAAGAGAGTAATAGTATCATTACCATTACATAGTATAAAACAAAGTCGCTCCCCGCTGTCTGTCCCTATGTATGGATAGATCTTTAAAACTTCGCAGCGAATTTTTATGCGGTTTTCTTTAATATTATTTATTAATCAAAAGTGTCTAGGGATCAAGAACATTTTTAGGTCTAAAAAAAATCTAATTTATTTAAATCAAATCTCTGGATTTGTCTCCTACCTAATTCCCCATGCCTGTATCAATGACTCATCACCACATTTTTAATAAATTATGAATGAATTCAGTTTTTGTAAAATATGGGAGATTTAACCAATTTTAAAATGCTGCTAGTGTGTTGGGCACTTTCGAAAAGGACACATTATGTAAATACCATGTTGTTCTCATTGACTTTAATGTTTAGTTCTGAATATTTTGATAAAAGAAAAAAAAACTAAAAAAAAAAAAATTTCAATGTACTTGATCCTTAGACACTTTTGATGTGTGTAGATAGAGTGATTGTCGAGGAAGGTTTATATGTATAATACATGCATATAATAGCAGAGAAACACTGTTATTAATATATATTAGCAAAAAAAAACGTGTGCCGGGTCGTCTAGTAAAGAATATAATGAAAATTGGGAAAACTTGTAAGAGTAATTAAACCCATATGTATTGGTGCTAAGATGCAGATTTATTTAGTTTATGTGGTGTCTTTGTAAGTAGTTGAGACGTAGTCTTAAAAAAAATACTTTGGAATATTTATTTTGAAAAATAGCATAGAGAATTTTAGCTGTGCACTGTTTCGTGATTAGGTTTAATTTTAGAATACAATTATTAGCGAATGTGAAATTTGTGAGAATATGGAATCTAGATATCTCAGACCTAAAACAACTAGACTTGCAATCCAAAACTGACGTTTAGAATAGAACGAGACAACAACATGGACGACATGAAGGAGTGAAAGAGTAAGAGAAAATATTTTCTGTCTCGTTCTGCGTAGCAGAGTAATTCTAGATCCAAAGTGTCAA
>SJJU01005348.1:0-24375 GCA_012932125.1 Conopomorpha cramerella
TTCCATATGACAAAGGTTGAATTTTTTTTGTTCTTGCTTTTACCACACTACTGAAGTCTCCAGAACTTGTGTGAATTTGGTGAAACCCGAAATTATCGGATATGAAAAAACTCCGTCCATAATGGGATAAGGAACCTATCTTCCTTATCTATACTAATATTATAAAGCTGAAGAGTTTGTTTGTTTGTTTGTACGCGCTAATCTCAGGAACTACTGGTTCGAATAGAAAGATTATTTTTGTGTTGAATAGACCATTTATAGAGGAAGGTTAAAGGCTTCTTTTTGTGTTGAATAGACCATTTATATATAACATGACGCTGCAACTATTAGGAGCGAAGAAATAATGGAAAATGTGAAAAAACGGGGAATATTATTCTTCCTTGAGGGCTTCCGTTGCGTGCGCTGCGAAAACGGTTCAAGATACCAAAAATATATGTATGAAAGAATTATTCCTCTTAAAATGATCTAAAAAAATGTCCGCGACAGTATATGTCTATATTTTAAGATTAACTCACTGGAACCGTTTTTATGGCAATAAAATTTGGTCGAAATTAATGTATTACTTTTTAAGAGTTGTATCAACGAAATAATATTAATCTTTATCCAAATAAATGTGTTATTGATTAAGAGAATTTAATTGTGAACAAAATTGTCTTTGACATCACTAAGCAAAACATGACGCTGCAAGGTGAAGCGTGGCTTGCGAGCGACGCGGAGTGGTTTCGGAACGGTTTATTATTTTAAATTTTAGTTTTTTTATTATTTGACAAATATTTTATGCGATTTACATACGTAAGTAACAGGTAAAAAAAAAATACACTTCACGCCCTTTAATCCCAAAGCGGGGTATGCAGAGGCACTTGCTTGAGGTAAAAATAATACGTTATAAAATTATTTTCTCTTAAACTTCGTATAAAAGGACCCCGTCTTAGAAACGTTATTGGGCTCGCGAATATCAACAACTTTTACTTTGGCGAGAACGCGGGGAATCGAAAATGAAAATTTTCTTCAAAATAGATTCTTTTTTAAATCTTTTGCTTATTCTCCCATCTTCTGGCAACTGGTCACACTGTAATGAGATAACTAAATAAACGATCGAAAAAAAACAGCTTTCAAAAAAAGTTTCAATCACAAAAATGTAACTTACCTTCAACTAAAATTACAAAGCGGTCGCCGCATAGCTGTCGCCGACCAACCTGGAGGCCTACCATCACCTTTTACAAAACGATTCAAATCCCAGTCAGTTCAATATAGGTTCCTAAACTGAATCGCATTTTTTCGTACCATCACGTCGTTTTCACTGAATAGCGTTTGAGCGTAGAAAAAAAAAAGAACGAATGATTTTTGTCTCTGATCCGCTCGCCTCGTATCGAACAAAGATCTACTCTGCGTTCAGAATTAATTACATCAAGTTTTCGGAGTTTACCGGTTTTTTAATTTATGAAATTATAGCATATGAATACTTTTTATGTTGACTTTTTTGTTTCTACTTTGCTTATTATCAATACTTTTACATAATTCTAATAATATTTTCGGTGTTTTACTTTACTTTTAGAAACATAAATAAACATTTTCTTTAAATACTTGAACGCAGCCTTCTTGAAGTTGCAGTGTATGATTTGTTTTGTTTGTTCAGCGGTCTTTATGAAAAGTTTGTAAACGTATTTTTAATGAATTTCGAATAGTATAAATAGAAGTTATCATTTCTTATTAATATGGCGTAAGGATATAAGTGTTGTGTAGTATGTGAATTCATATCATGATTATTGTGCAATGTGTTGTTGTCTGAATCCTGTAAGATTCGGATAAGTATCGAATAACACTCAGCATTCCATGTTTCAAGTGCTTTGTTCATTCAAAACAGAAAGACGCGCCAGCGTAGATTGAGCTATGGGCACTGAAACTTCACTAGAAGCACTTTGGAAAGTTCTTCGTCAACATAGATCTCTTGCGAGTTGTTGTTAAATAAAGTTGAGCATCCTATTTCAAAATCAAGTATATTGTACATAGGTAGAACAATTTGCTAGGAGGAATATTAGTACCTCCCTAATTATATTATAAAATATAGAAATTCATTAAAAATACGTTTACAAACTTTTCATAAAGACCGCTGAACAAACAAAACAAATCATACACTGCAACTTCAAGAAGACTGCGTTCAAGTATTTAAAGAAAATGTTTATTTATGTTTCTAAAAGTAAAGTAAAACACCGAAAATATTATTAGAATTATGTAAAAGTATTGATAATAAGCATAGTAGAAACAAAAAATTCAACATAAAAAGTATTAATATGCTATAATTTCATAAATTAAAAAACCGGTAAACTTCGAAAACTTGATGTAATTAATTCTGAACGCAGAGTAGATCTTTGTTCGATACGAGGCGAGCGGATCAGAGACAAAAATCATTCGTTCTTTTTTTTTTTCTACGCTCAAACGCTATTCAGTGAAAACGACGGGATGGTACGAAAAAATGCGATTCAGTTTAGGAACCTATATTGAACTGACTGGGATTTGAATCGTTTTGTAAAAGGTGATGGTAGGCCTCCAGGTTGATGCATTTTTTATCGATAGTAGTGAAATAGCGTGGTTTTAGGTTTATTCCAAGAATAGATGGGAAGAAAATAAAACTACCTATTTTTGTTTGTTTTGAAACTGACGATTCTGCTGTCACGAATATTGACAATTTTATTGATATGTAAAAAAATATGGATAGGCTTGAATCCCACCTATTTCGCACAAAGTAATGACGTCATCACACATATTTCTAAAAAATATAATATTTTTTGTACAGCATCCTGAAACGAAAATACAGAAACGGTTTTTTTATTTATACTGCTTATTAGGTATGCAAAGTTATCAATTGCAATTTGGAGTCGAATATTACACCCAGATCCCGTATATTTGACAAGTGAATGATATTATCTACTTACCTATTATTGTAGATACCTACCTTAACAGGGATGCGAAACATGTGGTACCTAAGTAAGTTTTTGCTTACCTTCTGAAAAATCATAGCTGAGATACAGTGGACCCTTACATCCTCAATCCACACAGAGGATTGAGATCCCGACTTAACCGGTTATAACTTCCTTATCTGACTTTCAGAAAATCTAATTCTTGGTTCCACATTTCTTTCAAGCTGATATTCGCAGAATGTCCAGAAATTAAAAAAAATAACATAGTGACTCTCAATCCTCATACACACTATCTCGGTCAGATACGTTTTAAGTTGCATGCTAATTTATTACTATGTAATTGCCATGTCATGGTGGATAGAAAACTTCAAAAGTGGTAGGTAGCAAAACATATTGCACCAAGCGAATATATTTGACGGGCTCTTTGGTATAGTGGTCAGCACCTCTGCCTCTATTCCGTAAGGTCATGGGTTCGATTCCCACCGCTGACAGGTATTTAGGCGATGAGCTTTTAAGTACTTCTCGGGTGTGTCTGGATGTGTTCTTTATACATATAAGTATATATTTAAAAGAGAAAAAATGTGTATAAGTAAGTATATTTAGTTGTCATAACACAAGTGCTGCAGCTACTTAACATGGGATAAAGGCAATGTGTGTGTTGTTGTAAAATATTTATTTATTTCATTTATCCCCCATATCACTCCCTTGTAGTGAGTAGCAGCGCAAAAATACCACTCAATACTTTATCCATTTTTATTAAATTAGAAGAGCACTACTCACTTCACTGCCAGGGAAGGTTTTAAAAGCCTGTCAAATGTGTATGAAATACCTACAAACTCGTAAATGTACTCGTAGAATGACAATTTTTATGTGGAATTATGGTCAATGTTCTTTATGACGGTTAGGATTTATTTCAGTTCTCGTTTTTTATAACGCACAACCGTCCAAAACAACGTTTTTAATATTTAGTGGACTTAATATTCATATATTATCTACCATTAAACCTTATAATATGGAAAAGCATAGGTTAGTACAGTGATAATTCTAATGTATATAGCAAAATTTTGTTCAAAGTTGAAATTGTTTGTAAAGCGCAAACTTTATGCCATAATCACTAGTTTTAGCAAGAAATTGAGTTGTTAGAGAAGAGGGGGATAAAGCAAGTTGGGGCACGAAGAGACGAAGAAGGTACCGACGTAGTATCCTGATAATATTAAAAATAACAGGGTCTGAACACGAGCAAAATATTTAAGTGTAGATTATTTCGACTCCGTTAAGTTAGTCTGATTGGGTCGGATACTGCAAAGTACGTTGTTTCAGAACAAATTGAGTTCAAAGTTAAATTAAAACCTCTTTTCCAATTGTATTTCAAAGTCTAAATGTACTAGAATATGAGTAGTTATAATTGAAAATGTCTATTCTAAAGTTTTTTCCCCATACTATAGACGTATGAAACAGACCTTGATACATAACTGGTTGACGACTCCGCCTCCTCAGAAGGAATGCCAAGCAGACCGCGCAAGTCAGCAGACCTAATGCGATCACCGTCGCGCTGATTGCCCAGCCAATCGTCCATTCTTGGGATGTATCTGCCAAGGAAAGTAACTTAAGTTTTGGAATTATTGAACATAATATTTAACATACATTTTACATTTCATAACACTTATGTGAATTTGAAACTGGCAAAATGATTAAAAAGCGACCTCATCGTACTATTAACAGAAAGCATTGAGAACAAGAAGTAAACTAAGTAAGAAAAGTATTAAGCCGTGTGATGACGGCGATTAGAATACATGTGTCACCACCCCCAGTTCATCATTTCCCGTCTTGGGGGTCCTAAAAGGCGACCGAAGGAACTCTTCAGAGGACGGGCACTAGCGCTTTCTGTGAGTTAAACCACAACACCACTGCGATCGCCAACCCGCCTACCAAGCGTGGCGATTATTGGCATTTCCCCCCAATAGATCCTGGAAATCATCGATGGAGGAAATCATCTTTAGATGGTCCAGGAGTGGACGTCATGCGGCTGAAGATGATAATCGAGCACAAAAGGAATTTATGGTCAAGAACTCTATAAATAAACCTAAGCCTAGTAATAAGTACCCACCGATATGGGTATGCATTTATTTATATTTAGGTAATACTCAAATACCCTTACCCTTATACTTACTCATTATATTATAAATAGAACAGAGCTAGAGGTTCAATAATATGCACAAAGTATTGAGGTTTTTGTTCATATTTTAACTAAAATTTCCACGGGAACAGGACACATTGTGAGTAACACCACCAGTAAGACTAATAATAATAGATCAAACAATGTTTTAAAGTATTTTTTACTTACACTATGACGAAATGTACTACTATAATAACTAACTCTAGGTATATTATTTATTATTATACAGTCAACAATGAAATTAGAAATAAATTCCAAAGATGACGTACATAGTAGTCTTACCACTTATATGAACAAACACAAAATCGATTCTATAGACAAGCGCATAAATCAAAGTCCGTGTGTTTATTCACTACAATATTCATAGCAGTATTAGAATGTAGACGTTTGACATTCGGAGAACCTATTAATCGTTTCATACAATTCTCACCTGTATGCGAAGCCAATTTCGAGCGAGTGTCGGTATGCAATGTCAGGTTCTCTGATCTTCCTCGTGCATTTTGCGCGTATAAAACCATTTTCAATGCCCGACCCGAGCCAAGAGCTTTCAATCGCCATATTGGTTTGGGTGCAGAGACGTTGGCGATAAGGGAGCCCGTTGCCCAAGCCTCCACGACGTATGACGTTCGGAGACCGCCGTCGTAACCTAAAATAAAAGGGTTGTACCATCTATCCCAACTGATCATCCCAACCAATTGGGTTAGATAGAATAGTAGCCATAATAATAAACTACCACTGAAAGTTCATAATTAGGTACAATAGTAGTCACACTATCTTACATAATAAATAACAAAGGTACTTAAAAATAGACAAATAAACAAAACTTAAAAAAATAAACAATTAGTTAAAGCAATTGAGTGCTTGCGTTGTATACAGTAAATAATTAACATGCAAATAAAAAAAAATATAACTGTAAATAAATATGCGGGATTACGTGACAGTACATTAGTCTGTACGTCAATGTTATTAGTCTCATTAGCGATCTATTATGTACGTAAGTTTAGTTTCAATCATACTATTCAATAATAAAGCTTCGCTTAGTAGCAAGTTCACTGCGTATAATTAATAGATCGGCAGCAAATATGTAAGCAGAGGGAGGACTGTACGTGTCTTACTTGACTAAATTCCATAAGTTTCTAGTGGTCTGAAATTTTGTAGACACAATATTATATAACTAGAACTAGCTGTCTCCGCAACTCCGTCCGCGTGTGTCGTCAATAGTAAATATTCTCAATGCAATTCTCAATTTTTCTATTGCGTTCTACAATGGTACTCTTAGGTGGTAAGTTCGTGGTTAGTGCAATTACATTGTAGATCCTGATGGACACAGCAATATGGCGTAGGAGAGAGGGAGATTCGTGAAGGAGATATTGTGTTCTTGTAGCCGGTTTACCTAATTTATGAAGCGATTAGTTTGCAAATATAGTATACTAGCTTTTGCCCGCGACTTCGTCCGCGTGGCGAGCCTTTTATAAAGAGAGATCTTTGTCTATGTTGTAGAAAAATGTAAAAAATGCTTAATATTTTAAAGTATACATTTTATTTTGAGTCAAAATTTAAACTTCGATCAGTGTTGATAAGATAAAACCTTGTTACAGACGGACAGACAGACAGCGAAGTCTCAGTGATAGGGTCCCGTTTTTACCCTTTGGGTACGGAATCACGTCTATATACATCATAAAATAACCCCTGTGAAAAATGCCTGGGTGATGATGAGTCAGTGATGAATGAATATGAATATAGAAAATGTACGTCCCTGTTCCTCCACGTTCAGGACATAAGAAGGTATTCGTAAACAAACCACGCATAAACACAGCGTAATTTTGAATAGAATTCACGTGTTTCCGTATTTTTTCCCGGTGTGTGTTGAAGTTAAGTTGATAATGAAAGTTGCCTTAAAAAATTTTGTTTTTTCTTGGAGAAAATACCATGAACAACTACATCACAATCATTCAGAATCTGGCGCTAGTACAGTATTTTTCCATGAAAAAGATTTTTTATATTCCCATGAAGCTGTACATTTGCTAAGATATATTAAAAAATTTAAAGCCTAATTCGCAGTAATTTTTTTGTCTATACCAATGCATGCCCGCTATTCCCGTTACCTTGGAATTTCGGAATATCTAGACATGACTGAACTTTGCATTCACTAAGCACGTCAAATTTCAAGCATCAGGTTAAGATTTTTTCATAATTTTTTTCCCACCAATTCCCGGTCCTGTAGGAATTTCTCAAAATACAGCCATAACTTAACTTTATATTTACTAAAACTTTATTTTGCTAACTCTCATTCCCGTGCAAATTTTGCGTTGCAAGAAAGTTTTCCGATCATGAAGGGACCTGCATGGCTAATTTCAATAATTTATCTTACGCGGTTTATTTTTTTCATACAAAAGTTTTTCTCCCGCAAACTACCGTTCCCGTGAGAATTTTCCAATATCGTGTTGAAACTAAGCTATACGTTTACTAAGGTATCTGCATTCCAAATTTCAAGCCTAAAATTTGAAGGTCTAGATTTTTAATTCAAAAGGATTTTCACTATGTATGTGTATTCTCGTACCCGAGGCAATTTCGGGAATACCTATCATAGTGCACCCCTACGATATCTAACCTACGTCCTTTTCAAATTTAATAAATTTCATATTGTCAACCAGTTAGTAACTCCCTTTAAAAAAATAAAATGTACGTCCCTGCACCTCCATAGATAGGTATGTAGATGATAACAAACCACGCACAAACACATCACAATACGATTCACGCATTTTAGTATTTTACTCGGTATATGTTGAATGTAAATAATAATTAATCAATGTTGTAATAAATAAATTTGAAAGGTTTTCTTTTTCTTTTTTTCTGTCTCTGGCGCTTGTGCAGTATTTTTTCATGAAAAAGGTATTTCCCTATCCTATAAAGCTGTAAATTTCCTAAGATACCCATATACTAAAAATAATCAAGACTCGCGGTATTTCTTTTTATATACAAAAGTTTTCCCACTATTCCCGTTTCCATAAAAATTTTGGAAAATTCAGTCATGGCTTAAATTTGCATGCAGTAAGGTATATGCATGTTAAATTTCAAGCGTCTAACTTACGTGGTTTAGATTTTTTCATTCAATATTTATCCCGTCAACTCCCGTTCCAGTAGGAATTTTTTTTTTGCATCGCTCGGGCATCGTAAAGTGTACATCGAGCATAGCATAGGCATCGTAGCGGAATACGATGTGCATCGCTGTTTTACTACCGACGATAGTAAAATGATGAAACGAAATCAACAATGCAACTAACACAGTGTAGTAGACTTAGGCCCCTGGTCAATGTACATACAGGCAGATTAGTAATGTCTTGACAGAAGACGTTAAAAATACACAGTAGTAAACCGGAGATCGTGTCTGAGTGTAGATGAAGCGAAAAGGGTATGTAAGGGGGACAAATGAAGATCTTTAATATCTGTCTACTCCTCTAGGAGACAGGCGTGAGGTGAGTGTCGCCAAAGACTATCATGAACTTTGTATCTAATCTTTATTTATGTGGAATAAACAGCAACAACAAAAATACTATAGTTTTAGAGCTCGAACCTGACAGGCTTTTCCTTCCAACAACTTTATATCGCATCGCTCCCTGTTTAGATTTAATTTTACTTCATAATATCGATAGGTGAAATCGATTCAGCAATAATATTGTATCGCATTTCTTTTAGCCTTGTACTGGCCGGTCAGAAAATAATTTAGCCATAGCTTAATATAAATACTTCTTTGTAATATATCAATATCAATTTTGTTAATAGTAACAATCGTTTGCTCTGACATATTATAGCTATTTGGTGTGGCCCAGTTAAAGTCTACTTTATATGAACCAAATCGGTGATGTTTCTTTGATAAACAAGCAATTCAATAGCCACTATATGCACATACCTTTGCATCGTGCTGACCTAGGAGCTACTAATTATGCTAGATAATTGGATCCATCAAACAATGTGAAAATAACCTACGACTTAATAAACACAATAAGCTTCATTAATAATTATTGAACGATTAGCTATTTTCATTTTATAATAACAGGAACATCAACAACATAAGCACAATACAGTACAGTAAACATTAAATCATAGAAGTGGGAGTTAGTTCCGCAACCGTAGATACTTATTTTTCAAGTTATCGGTTATTTAAGGACTAGTGTTCATGTACCCACACCACCAAAGATAGTAAACGTAATGTTAATAAGCATACAAAGTCAAACGTATTCAAGAAAAACGTTCAATTACCTTAAGGATGTAAAGTCATTTAGCCCACGATATTAAATAATTTGACCCGAGGAAAAATTGTGTAAAATAACGTAAAAAGGCAGTCAATCGTGGGCTAAGTGACTTTCTCGAGTTCAGCCAACGTTTTTAATTAGACATGGTACAAGTATAGTGGCATACTACTACATACCTGGTATACACTGAAGGTCTACGGAATCCTCGGTGACGTTGGATGTAGAACAATTGTGGAGTCGGTCCGGTTTCACAGCTTGCACCAAGGTGTACCAGCAAGGCTCAGGTTGCTGGCCGGCAAGGTTTGTGGCTCGGCACGCGAGTGTGCCATAATCCTTGATTGATTTCGGCTTGAAGGTCAGTATTGACCTACCCATATTGTCAGTCACGTACATCGACTGTTAGGGGAGAATAATATTCATCATTATCAATTATTATGATGAGGCAGTTTGTATAATATTGACTGTGCCAATAGTATGAACTAACGTAATGACAATGAAAACATTTATAATTATATGCCCTCCGCCAGTTGTCATTTACCGTGATATTTCGGAATAAAAATGAAATTGAACAAACAAAAAATACTAAATCCGTGAGTTGATCTACCGGACACGGGATTAATAATTGGATAAATTTCACTGGCAGAAACTAATAATTATTAATTAAATCCTAAGAAGCAGTATATACACATTTTTTTTAAAGAAACGCGCTCTGATGTGATATTTAAAATTTAAAACGTTGGTTAATTTTCGCGCTATAGTACCCGTTTTAAACTTTAAATATCAGTTTATGCACTAACTTACCGGCCAATAACGGACACATACAAATATCAAACGATTTACGTAACTAATGTTGAACGACAAAAATCATACAAAAAACGGAACGTCTGAATCTTGAAGACCATACATTTTTTGTCCGTTACTCCCGTTCTATTTTTTTTTATAACCTCGGTGGTGTTCTCTTCGGTATCAATGTGTCAAAATGAGCAATTTACGGCGCGGCGACTGTAATCGATATTTAGTGATAATGCTAATGCATATTATACATAATGCACAATATTATGCTATTAATGACAATTGACACCCCCTCTTGTTTCACCTTGTACGTGGAAATTCTAAACCTATTTAACGTAGGTACGTTAATATAGAGATGAAGAATTTAGAACAATTATAGTTCTACAAAAATGGTTAAAAATATAGATCGGATGCTCCGATATACGGTCGAAAAAAGATGTCCCTGGTAATTTACCATAGCAGCAATTTTTAATCTGTTTTCTAATTCTGAGTTTTTTAGTAAGTATATTTTGTACTTATAATAAAATACCAATATATAGTACGTAAATGATTACTCTATCACGGATAAGCATTCTTTACTTTAAATAAGTATTTGCGAAACATTATTCTTGTTAGAGAGTGGAATCAAACTTGTAAGAGAGTGTGTAATTTACTCGAGTATTTCAACAGGATCGGGGGAAGTTGAGTCGATACTTTGTGTGATAAAGATAAACTTTGATGTTCAGAAAGCTAATAAACTCTCAAAGTCAATGGAGCTGTTTTGTTCTTTAATAAATTAACCTTATATATCGAATAGTTTAGTATTATTATGTCGAAACAAGGAAAACATAGAACATCTATGTTACAAACGGAAGATAATTAATTATGTTTTGGTCGCAATATAATTATTCTCTGTGAATTTCATTTAAGTATAAAAAAAATATTTTATTGTTCTTTAGGTTCCTGCCGAAAATCGTTTGCCGACATTTTTGTCATGTCACTATCAGGCCGCCTTTCATTTTTTTTTTTTGTATGGGAGGCAAATCCTCATGGACACCCCGACCCTCCCGATGGCCTTCATTTATCGCTGGTGCTGGGTGAGTCCTGGGCACCCAGAGGGCATTCTTTAGGGCCCACCGAACGAGCGACCAGCCCCTTTGGGCTCCTCCTCTCCTCAAGTGGATCGGCGGAAACCGGGCCATTCGGCACCGCCGACCATCGTAAGTTCGTTTCCGCAGGTGCCGGGGACCCCACTCCGACACCTACGGTCAGGCCGCTTGCCTGAGTGGTGGCAAACATCGTTTATGTTTCTATTGTTTTCACGTCGAGTGACGTTATGGAAATAGACAACCTGTAGCCATCATGGCGAAAATAGATTTTGTACTCAAATGTTTTGAATTTTTTTTTTTGGCAATAATTGTTTGAACTATTCAGCGCACGTCACTCTCTCACGTCAATGCATTCAGCGTTCAGAAGCGTCACACACGAAATTTATATACCTATTGTCTTGATAAACTAGAACCTTCGTTCTAATGTATCAAAAGTTATATTACTATGTTTTAAGTAATAATTTACGAGTTTTATAGTATTCTAAATTTAAGGCCCATTTACTCAATTACATTATGTAAGGTAATTGCGATGTCAGTTTATTCATTTATATCTGAAGAAGTTTCGCAATAAATAGTATATATACTTTAAGATTACGTTCGTACACTTACATTATTTTCACAACAAGACAAAAAAGAAAAATGAAAAAGCTGTCTTAATATTAAACGGCCTATTTCTATTTTTGACGGCATCGTCGCTGCATACAAAATTGCTCTCCTACATGCACTATCACACACTAATAGACAAGTTTATAAAAAAAGTCTGTTTTGATATTAAAAGTAATTTTTGGAACATTGTTTGATTGAACATGAAAAGTGTTTCGTTAAAATTTTTGTAGTGTTAGTGTACCTACCCACATATTAGTTCGGGCAATACACACATCAACACGGTCTAAGGATATATTTTCAATCAAACCTAAATATCAATAACTAGATGTACCGCGCGGTGTTACTCGCGTTTTTTTTTCATTCCTTCGTCAAGTAGCTTTTATTCGTTACAAACATCCATCCATACAATTCTTTCCTCTTTATAATATTACAAGCTGTCCCCTGCAAACATTTGTTTTGCATAGGAAGTCGCCTTTGCACCTTGTGTATTGGAAGAAATACAACTTTTAAATTTCCATGTGTGTGTGATTTCCACGTGTAATTCAAGACTTTAATTAGCTAAATCGGTCAGCCGTTCTCGAGCTTTAGCGAGACTAACAACATCAATTCATTGTCATATAATAGAGATAACAAATAATGCATTAATTTCGACCAATTTTTATTACCCTAAAAACGGTTCTAGTAAGTTGTAAGTTAATCTTAAAAGATAGACATATACTGCCGCGGATTTTTTTATAGATCCTTTCAAGAGGAATAATTCTTTCATACATATATCTTTGCTATCTTGAACCGTTTTCCCAGCGCACGCAACAGAAGCCCTCAAGGATGAAAAAATTTCCCCGTTTTTGTCACATTTTCCATTATTTCTTCGCTCCTGATAGTTACAGCGTGCTGTTATATAGCCAAAAATATTTCATCAACACAAAAATATTTTTCAAATTGAACCAGAAGTTCTTGAGATTAGCGCGCACAAACAAACAAACAAACTCTTCAGCTTTATAATATTTGTATAGATTATATTAACTTTTTGTTAAGATACTTGGGCTATTAAATAAGGTTTATTTTATTTGTATAGTTTTATATTAATATGATAATAATTTTTGGTTAGAATTAAATTTAAAAAAAACTTAAATTTAAGAAAATTGTATTCTTGAATAACTGCAATCCTAACTTTATTTTTAAAACATCAGAACCTAATACCTGACCTGATAATAATATTTTGGATAGAGTTTAAAAAAATAATTTAGAATAAGAAGACAAACTCAGACAAAAACTTCTAATTTTATTAAAAGTCCATAAATTTCTACAAATCTTTGTCGAACGGATTTCCGGTCTTCATTTAATCACGTCACGTAGACACTTGACCAGAAATGAAATATTAAGAGCAGCAAAGACATGATTGACGAAGTAAGCTGGCGCCACCCAAATTGACGCTTCTGAAGCCGTGAGGACCAGTCAGAGCGTTGTATTCAGGCTTTGATCACGTTATTTTGTCACGGGGGAAATAGTAAAATGGTACCGAAAATTAAGGCATTAATTGAACTGATACATATAACTACACACATCAACATGGTCTAGGTATATTTCAATCAAACCTAAATATTATTTTAATAATTTATGCCTTAATTTTCGCAAGTAGACAACAGAGACTCAGTTGTCTCTGTTGTACTGTCTTCTACTTCTACGGCATCAAATGTAGCTTCAAAAAACAAAATGCCAATTTATGGGCAATTTGTTCAACTGGAAACATCAAGAAGCTGTAAGTAGAGGTGCGACAGATATCCCGCCGGGTTGTACTGGAAGTTTCAGGCCGTTGTTGGGGTTAGACTGAGTAGAACACATATTAAGAGTATCGGTGAAAGGTGAAGGGCGGCAATCGTCCAATAATCCCTAAGTAAGGATATCTCTACCGCCCTACTTGGATAAATGTTGTTTAAATTGTGTAATGTTTATTTACTTACAAATAAAACAATATACATACATTACACAAAAAATTATCATATGGATAATTTTCTGACTTTTTTCCAGTTGACCAAAATTATTGGTCCGCTTTCTGCACAGAGTTAAACAAGTAGACTTTTTTACGTGGGGTAATCCTCATGGACACCCCGCCGCCATGGGGACAGCGAACGGGGTAGTGTCGGACTCTTACCGACTAAACCCCCACGATGACCTCCGTGTCGCGAGTAGGGCGGGTACCGGATGTACCCGGAGGAATTGCGTCAGGACCCGCCCAAACGATCTGTCCGGTATTCGGACTCAGTCTCTGGGCAAACGGTGACGTGTTTGCCCTAGCGACCTCCACCGCCGACGGAGGTTACCAGGTCATAGGGTAACCGCCGCCCTTCTCGGGGCCGTACAAGCTGGTGCCGGGGACCCTACTCCGACACCCACGATCCCAAGGACCACTTTTAAGACGCCTTATACGCCAGGCAGGGGATACCGTAGTCCTATTCTTGTCTAAACGCCCGGAAATACAGGGCTCAAACAAGTAGCCAGCTCAACTTTTTAAAGCATTTATCTACTTTAGGTTTAGCTGGCAACACTGCTTTCTAGATTCATTATTTTTTCTTTTTCGACTTTGAAATAAAACGGATAACGATAGTCAAATACTATCACTGTACGCTTCTATTTTAATTTATTTGAAGTATTGTACGAGCCTTTGCACATACTCTGTAGCTTAGGGAACAGCCATATATGGCCTCTGTATATGGCCCCGGGTTTGAGTTTTTTTCAGCAAAAATTGCCAAACATTTCATTTTCGTGTTTTCGGGTGAATTATGAATGATTTAAAAAAGCTCTCTATTTGAATGTGTATGTAGAAATGCTCTATCTAATGTATATCAGCATTTATCGTATACGTGTGCACAGCAGCCTGTGTTGGGCCCCCAAAATAGACAAATTCTAGAAATATATTCTTACAATTTAATTTTACAGAACCTAAAAGAAGCAAATTTGCCACGTACCGGTATTAATTCCGAAACCCCTTGTGAATTATTGAGAACCCATTGAATCTTCTCAAATGGTGGATAGGAGTCCACTTCGCAGACAATTTTTACTGCAGTATTAAGCGCTGCACCGACCACCAGCGCCTTGCGGTTCTTGCATACTGGCTTATCTGAACAAAAATAAAAATAGAAATACAGCTATGATTAATAAATACGTGGGGTAGTCCACTAGGTGGGACCAATACAGCATTATGTTATGTTATGATACATTATGTTATGACCATATAACAATGATGGAGATATTCTGGACACCACCGCCAACTTTCTAATAGTGCCATCCTGCTAAAGTAAGTATACACAGCTGCGGTGGAGTTATCTTACATGATTTAACTAAAATGGCCAACAGAACGTGCAATGTGAACAATAAAGAGAACTTATGGACGTTGTGTAAATGCATACAATGCGTCTTAGTTCGGCTTTTGGTTACTGTCTTATTAAGCTCTTCTGCTCTTCCAGTTTCTCCACTTCGCGCGGCCCTCAGCATCGCTTTCAGTACACCTGTTGGCTCCCATGTCGTACTGTTATCAAGCCAGCATGGATTAGGCCGTCCACTTCTTCATATTTAGGCATAATATAATGACCAGCCTACGAAGGTCAAGGTCGAGCATACTAGATCTTACTCTTCAATAGTCCCTAGACGAACTTATTCTAGGTAGTGAGAGATGGGGCAAAGTTTAAGTAGCTATTAGTAATAGTTATTTTTTTACTATAATATACTAATAAATATACTAATAAAACGCGCACATACATTATAAACTCGCAGTTGAATGCGTCGAAACGTCGAGCAAAATAACAAACTTGTCTTTGATTATATTCACGCCGATATACCCGGTGAACAATATTAGAGTAATAGTACTTTCCAATATGTCGCTCAATTAATTGGTACTTATACAAACATAAAAACACAAGTAGAGAGTTATACAAACAAGTAGACAGAGCAAGAAAACAGTAGTTAGTGCAGGAAAACAAATTATAAATACATGCTCCAAAATGTCTTGTATTACCTCGGCAGCATTTAAATAGTGGAAGAAATGGCAAGCGGAGTGCAATACAGAAATGATTGCGGGTTCGCGGGATTGCTACGGAAACAAAACGAAATAACAAAATATCTTTGATGGGACATTCGATATTTTCTGCAGGTCGAAGCCATTGTGCATTCGAACGTCTATGTCGTGACTATCGATTTACAACGCAGTTAAAATCTATTGTGATTAAGTCGGGCGTCATTTAGCAATCAATTGTTATGAAAATGGCATCAAAAATATTATTATTTCGTCTTTTGCTTCCCTACTACGATACATTATACGATAACATTACAGTAGTACCTACTTAGCTATGCTTTTTGACTGCCAAGCATTGAAAATGAGAAATAATGTGCTTCGACCCTGTGAACGCTATTGAAGTGAAAACCGTATACCGACACGGTGAACTCGTATATTGTAAATGTGGAAGTCCTGTAGTAATGGGACCACCACTTAATAAAGTATTGGTGAACTGTGGGAAGGATTCTATTAGACAATTACTCACATATAACCTGCACGTGCACGGACTGTGATCGACCGTCTCCTTCTACATTTGATGCAATGCACGTGTATTTTCCAGATTGAGAACGTGAGACGCCTTGCAGAGCTAAATGGGCTGACCCTGCGATTACTCCGGCTCGCTGGTTGTGGGTCATCACATGGCTCTGTTGATAAATAATAAATAATAGATAAATATTTACACACACATTGCCTACATCCCTCTTTAAGTAACTAACACACTTGTTAAATCAGAAAAAAACAACATAAGTAAATAGCTGATCACACAGACAAATCCAACAAGTACTTAATATCATCAAAGTAATTATCGCCTCGCCCGCAGTGAGTATCGAATCCTTGACAGTAAACGTTGTTAAAGAAATCACAATGAAAATGGTT
The DNA here is from genome assembly GCA_012932125.1 of Conopomorpha cramerella. Classification (NCBI taxonomy): domain Eukaryota; kingdom Metazoa; phylum Arthropoda; class Insecta; order Lepidoptera; family Gracillariidae; genus Conopomorpha; species Conopomorpha cramerella. Next base: position 16,761 of record SJJU01005348.1, read on the forward strand.
GGGTACCAGTTTATAAATGTAATAAAACGTAAAACCTACTCGCATCTCATGAGAGAGAGATCTATCGACACCCTTCATACAAAGAGAAGGCACATCAAATTATTTTCATGGAAATACGTGCTTAATTACTGACTGGGCTTCAGGACCACTTAAGAGTAATTGTTCTTTGACTAAATCTAAGAATTGTGCCCTTTCTTCTATTGATGGTCTAATCGGCATTTGGTAGGCATATTCTCCATCGCCGTGTGAGCGCTATATAATTGCGGCAATAGGAATAAATTTCATATGGACTTGAATGCCAAAACCGGACTGGAGATCTTAGTTAAGCTCTTTTGCACTGCTGCGTATCTGATGCTAGAAGTTCCAGGGTATGATCATAAAACAACATGATAAAACCGTCCTGAGACGTAAAATTACAGTAGGTATTATTTCATGGCTACGTTCAGAGGAAATAGATTATTTAGGCGAAGGACTAGCTTCTTATAAGTAACTAGCTTTTGCCCGCGACTTCGTCCGCGTGGCGAGCCTTTTATAAAGAGAGATCTTTGTCTATGTTGTAGAAAAATTTAAAAAATGCTTAATATTTTAAAGTATACATTTTATTTTGAGTCAAAATTTAAACTTCGATCAGTGTTGATAAGATAAAACCTTGTTACAGACGGACAGACAGACAGCGAAGTCTCAGTGATAGGGTCCCGTTTTTACCCTTTGGGTACGGAATCACATCTATATACATCATAAAATAACCCCTGTGAAAAATGCCTGGGTGATGATGAGTCGGTGATGAATGAATATGAATATAGAAAATGTACGTCCCTGTTCCTCCACGTTCAGGACATAAGAAGGTATTCGTAAACAAACCACGCATAAACACAGCGTAATTTTGAATAGAATTCACGTGTTTCCGTATTTTTTCCCGGTGTGTGTTGAAGTTAAGTTGATAATGAAAGTTGCCTTAAAAAATTTTGTTTTTTCTTGGAGAAAATACCATGAACAACTACATCACAATCACTCAGAATCTGGCGCTAGTACAGTATTTTTTCATGAAAAAGATTTTTTATATTCCCATGAAGCTGTACATTTGCTAAGATATATTAAAAAATTTAAAGCCTTTAACTCGCAGTCATTTTTTTGTCTATACCAATGCATGCCCGCTATTCCCGTTACCTTGGAATTTCGGAATATCTAGACATGACTGAACTTTGCATTCACTAAGCACGTCAAATTTCAAGCATCAGGTTAAGATTTTTTCATAATTTTTTTTCCCACCAATTCCCGGTCCTGTAGGAATTTCTCAAAATACAGCCATAACTTAACTTTATATTTACTAAAACTTTACTTTTTGCTAACTCTCATTCCCGTGCAAATTTTGCGTTGCAAGAAAGTTTTCCGATCATGAAGGGACCTGCATGGCTAATTTCAATAATTTATCTTACGCGGTTTATTTTTTTTTATACAAAAGTTTTTCTCCCGCAAACTACCGTTCCCGTGGGAATTTTCCAATATCGTTTTGAAACTAAGCTATACGTTTACTAAGGTATCTGCATTCCAAATTTCAAGCGTAAAATTTGAAGGTCTAGATTTTTAATTCAAAAGGATTTTCACTATGTATGTGTATTCTCGTACCCGAGGCAATTTCGGGAATACCTATCATAGTGCACCCCTACGATATCTAACCTACGTCCTTTTCAAATTTAATAAATTTAATATTGTCAACCAGTTAGTTACTCCCTTTAAAAAAAATATAATGTACGTCCCTGTACCTCCATAGATAGGTATGTAGATGATAACAAACCACGCACAAACACATCACAATACGATTCACGCATTTTAGTATTTTACTCGGTATATGTTGAATGTAAATAATAATTAATCAATGTTGTAATAAATAAATTTGAAAGGTTTTCTTTTTTAACAATACATTTCATTCAGTTCAAAAATGCTTCTGTCTCTGGCGCTTGTGCAGTATTTTTTCATGAAAAAGGTATTTCCCTATCCTATAAAGCTGTAAATTTCCTAAGATACCCATATACTAAAAATAATCAAGACTCATACTCGCGGTATTTCTTTTTATATACAAAAGTTTTCCCACTATTCCCGTTTCCATAAGAATTTTGGAAAATTCAGTCATGGCTTAAATTTGCATGCAGTAAGGTATATGCATGTTAAATTTCAAGCGTCTAACTTACGTGGTTTAGATTTTTTCATTCAATATTTATCCCGTCAACTCCCGTTCCAGTAGGAATTTTTCAAAATACAGCCATAACTAAACTTTATATTTCCTAAGGTATGTGCATGTTAGATTTCAAACTTGAATACTCATATAAAAGTTTTCCACTAACTCCCATTCCCGTGGGAATTTTGCAATATCACGTTGTAAGTAAGCTATACGTTCATTAAGGTACTTGGGTAATAAATTTCAATCATCTGTCTTACGCGGTTATTTTTTTCATACAACAGTTTCTTCCCGCTAACTCCCGTTCCCAAAGGAATTTTCCAATAGCCTGTTGCACCTAAGCTTTAAGCGTACTAAGGTACCTGCATCCCAAATTTCAAGCGTCTACCTTGAGCGGTTTAAATTTTTCATACAAAAGTTTTATATTGTCAACTCCCGTTCCCGTAGGAATTTCTCAAAATACAGCTATAACTAAACTTTATCTTTCCTAAGGTATGTGCATGTTAGATTTCAAAATTCAAATTTACGCGATTTCTCATATATAAAAGTTTTCCGCTAACTCCCATTCCCGTGGGAATTTTGCAATATCGCGTACCGAGTAAGCTATACGTTTTTTAAGGGTCCTGCGTACCAAATTTCTGCCTGCCAAAGATCTGTCTTACGCGGTACGCGGTTTATTTTTTTTCATACAATTTCTTTTTACCACTAACTCCCGTTCCCATGGGAATTTTCCAATAGCCTGTTGCACCTAAGCTTTTAGAATACTAAGGTACCTGCATCTCAAATTTCAAGCAACTACCTTGAACGGTTCAGATTTTTCATACAAACGTTTTATCCCGTTAATTCCCGTTCCCGTGGGAATTTCAGAAATCCCTTTCTTAGTGCACCCCTACGGTACCTAAGCTACGTCCGTTCCAAATTTCAAGTCCCTACGTTTAGCCGTTTGGGCTGTGCGTTGATATGTCAGTCAGTCAGTCAGTCAGTCATTCAGTCAGCTTTTCCTTTTATATATTTAGATAGATATCATAATAACGGCAATGTAGTCGTGTATTCACACCTACTATGGCGCCTTGTCTCATTCGCCTGTGTGTTCGGAGTTTATTGCCTCCTCGCATAGTAACTTACTTAACTGAAGAAATGTAAGGAAAAAATATATTGATTACGAGTTTTATTTAAACTAGTTTACTTACGTTTTATTAATATAAGTTACCTATTAATAAAGGTACACAACCCCCCCCCCCCCCCCATCCATACATTACTCTTCTCTATATATTTTTAAGATTTTTGATTAGGTATATTGCCAATGTAGTATGCGCTTGAGTATTGCCATTACTCCCCCTTACATAAGTTGAAAAAAAAGTCGTAATCAGTTCTTTATAATTATATCACAATACACATTACAAGGTTACAAAAATAATTATTAGTTATACAAAATACAGCTAATGGCTGCTGGGACAGTGAAGCCTTCATGTCTCCCATAAATCTTCCATCCGAGGTACCACAAAATAGATACAATATGAGCACACGTATCCATAGTTCGTCGACCAGTCAAGCAGGAACAGTAATATTGTTCTATATTGTTATCATCGTTGTTATTCACAAGTATATAACAATAATATGTTTTTGACCTAACATGGCGGGATTGTATCCGTCCACGCAAAAGCCAAACATCATCATCATCATCAGCCCATACTTGTCCACTGCTGGACATAGGCCTCTCCAATTGCACGCCACTGTGATCTGTTTTCGGCTTCTCGCATCCAGCTTCTGCCAGCCATCTTGCGTATATCATCAGTCCACCTTGCCTGAGGGCGTCCTTACACTCCGTTTGCCGAGACGCGGTCTCCACTCGAGAACTCGTTTTCCCCAACGGTCATCGGTTCTACGGCTAATATGGCCGGCCCACTGCCACTTCAGCTGGCTAAAACGATGAGCTATGTCGATGACTTTGGTTCTCTGTCGGATCACTTCATTTCTGATTCGATCCTTCAGAAAAACGCCGAGCATAGCCCTTTCCATAGCACGCTGTGTGACTTTGAGCTTGTGGGCCAGCCGTGCTGTCAGCGTCCACGTCTCAGCTCCGTGGATGTCATAGTCAGGCAGGTCATCGAGAGCATTTTCTTTATATATTTCTATGGTATATAGACCATTAGTTAAATGCTCACTGCAGTATGAGCGTGCCAGTTTCAACTGATACGTGCCCAGCGAAAGTAAATTAAAAATTGTTCCTTGGTCATTCGAGGGAATTCTTACGAAATCCACTCTTCTATTATTTAATCGTTTTCTTTACAAACTATTTGGACTGTCAACCTTCTCCCTTATAATGTGTAGGAAAGCTTCCGCATATTCGCTATCCTCGATTAACCGGTGAAAATGATTTGTCATAGCTGCAGCTATTTTAAAGTCGATTTCTACGACCCAACGGCACAAGGTCACAGACCGAGCTTCATTAGCTTGTTCCGTAGTTAGTTGTGTTTCCTGGCGATCCTTAGTAGGTAGGACATATCCACTTCTTCATACCCACACGCCTCAATAAGTGGTAAACTGTTCCTGAAGCCCCTGTATAGTAGGAACACGTCGTTTTCTTGAAGCAAGAAATGTAATGGAGGCTCTTCGTTAATCATAATATCAGCCATGATATTAGCACCAGTCTTAGTTGCAGCAAATGGGCCCAATATATCTAGTATGTAGCCATCGGAAGTCACCAATAAAAAAGGTTTTAAAAGGTTTTGGTACTTGTGTACCTCTATATGACAGCCGTTTAAATAAGAAGTTCGTACTTTTATTTATATAAATGTAGGTACCATCTGCTATAAATATTAACTTGTTGTCTTGCTCGTTACCAAAAATAGATTTTGGTATTGTTAGATTTTTTTTCAATAGCTCATTTCTTTGGAAGTGGTCTATTCCCAGATGACGTTCAACGTATTTATTTATGAGGCAATCTCTCACAGCAGAAAACCAGCGTTCTATCTTTTTGCGTGATATTAAATAGCGTTTCCAGTCGTTCAGTCGGCTCCCGGTACGAAGTTTTGTGAGGTATATACCTTACGCAGTTCTGGGTTCCTTGAAAGCAGTGTTCAGTGAAGGTGTTTGCTCTAATATAGCGTCGAACTGATCACATTTGCGTCTAGTCCAAAAGTGAATCTCTTCGTTTGTCATAGCTCCGATTGTCTGGAAGTTTATCCTGGGTCCACGTTGTAAGGTCGTTCTCATCATATCACATGTATCAGTAAACTGCTCAGCATTGAATTCATCAGTAACGTTACACGTTTGAGGTAGCTCATTCCATAAATTGCTTACTAAGTGCTCTAAGCACACTCTCGCTCCGTTTGGAATATATGACTTATATTCACAAAAAATATGTTTTTATCGCTCCTGGGATTCGATGTCGAGTCGTTCTGTTGCATGTATTAAAAATGCAATGCCGTGGAGTGTTTGGAGAACGTGTGTACTCCGAAACTTGGATGTGATCATTCTATCTTTCTTGAGATACAACGGGATTCGCATTTTGGTTTCTCACTTCCTCTTCAACAGACTGCCAACATCTGTGACACGCATATAACGTGTTATTGAAGAGAACCTGTATGTAATGAAAACACTATCAATAAAACAATGTCAAATCAGCGATGCCTTTGACAGTTTTAACAGAAGACTATAGATGAACTGGACAATAGATTAGTGGAAGGTCTCATAAAACAATAGAACAAACTCGCCGTGACGACGCTCAGGTAGTTTTGTGCGAGTTGAAAGACTAATAAGGGTCATGTTGCATTTTTATTTAAGACAGCTTTGTAAAACATAACGTGATTTTTCATGAGAGTGACTGGTGAAATAACGCTGTTTGACGGTTTCTTTAGGGTAAAATGTACCATAAAGTAAAATATAGAACGATAAAGAGAGAAACATTTTAATCGATCGCATTGTACGGTCTTACTAATAAAAATATTATTATACAAACCTCGACAACAGCATGTTCTTGTATATACGCTACTAATTCAGGTCTTGTTCTTGACAGATTGTCTGTCAATAAGTGGCGTTGGTATCTTCTGTTATACAAGCCTCGTCGACACAGCACACAGTTGCTTTGTTGTTCCATTTTGATTATCCAGTTCAAGTAGCAAAAATCGGCAACACGTTAACACGGGATAGACAACAGCAGCGAAACGTCGTCACGAGCGCAAAACAATCGAGAGACAAATCATAATGACGAAAGTGCCCACGCGCGGGCGTCGCAGGAACCGGTTCGGCTAGGGGCTGCGTCCCGGCGATATTGTGGCGTAGAGGCGCGCACATTTGAAAGTATTCTTAAGTAATGAAACACGAGAACACGGGAATTACTAGTGCTTTTATTACTGATTTTGATTCATGATTTGAATTCATATTTTGACATTGTACAATTCCGTAACCACAAGGATCTCAGACTGGTCGCCATAGTAAAAGTTGTTCATCTATAATCATATTTTCGAAATATACCACATAGATGGCTATTGGACCGGGTACCAAAATGCCCATTCTCCTTTAATTGTTAACCTTTTGTTTGTAAAATCATCACTCGACTGTTATTTTTTAACCTTTCAGCTTATATATACATATAAGGGTACACCTGTCTATTAATGCAAGGCATGTTCTCCCGACTTTGCCAACAAGGATGACGGTGTAAGGAGCCTGCTTTGTATCCTGACTTTTGGTTGGATTTCCCGCTCTGTAAGTTTCACTTTCATCTCTTGGTAGATGTAACCTTTTTCTTCCTCGATTGTGGACCGACGGTAACATAAGCCTGTATGCTTATACACACTCTGCTTCTGCTCTCGGCGAGGTCACCCAAACGCCCTGATCCGTGCTGAGCTAGCACAGGATGTCGCAAGTTTGTCTTCAATATGTTAAAACTCAATATTTTTCACCGGGCCAAGCCAAGCTCGAGCTTACCCTTGTTATTTTACTCGACGTTTCGACGCAGTAGCATTTAAAAAATGAATTAATATGTTAAATACAGAATCAGTGAAATCACTAGCAAAATCTGCGGCGAATATTTCAGCTCATTGGAAGATTTTCGACGTCAATGTTAAAAATAATTACTTAATTAGGCTGGATTCGTCAGATTTTTCGAATTAACGACCGTATTCCATGAAAAAAAAATCGTTGAAATTCGAGTAATATTCATCCCGTAAATCATTACAAAATAATGTACTTATATATTTTACCGATTTACCTAACTACATACCTAAAAATCTTTGACTTTGACTTTGTAATTTACAATTTGGCAAATTTGACATTCATTTAAATGAAGTAAGGAGATACCTACATTTCTGCTTTACCTACTTACTTTAGCGGAAATGACTAGTAATTTTACGAATTATTTAGTTCTTAGTAAATTAATAGTCCATAACTCCCGTATTTTGAACAATTTAATTTCTTTAGGTATTTACTTTGTAAATT
>SJJU01005349.1:0-14596 GCA_012932125.1 Conopomorpha cramerella
TATTCCGTATTTGACATACAACTGACAAGTTAAGTTGAGCTTTGTGTATCTTCTAAATAGCAATTCTGCCATTATTGGTAAGGCCCTTAGTTTCTAAGGCGTTGGGCTTCGCGTCAGGCGCCTTTTGTCTTGTCAACTATTTCACAATGTGCGGTCGCCTGATACGACACGCAATGCACTTAGAGAGCGTTCTGCGGCCATTTGGTTGTCAAGGTTCCATGTTCGTTCCCAAGGGAACACCACCGTCAGAATCCCACGGGAACACCACCGTCAGAACCCCACGGGAATGCCACCGTCAGAACTCCACGGGGCAACCGGCATTGCATCATATAAAAAGTATTATTGAGAAACCTTTACAGGGGTGGAAATACATTATATTAAACTAGCTGTATCGCGCGGTGTTAATCGCACTTTTTTTTAGTTTCCGTGAGAATTTCGCGGTAAAATATAGCCTATGTTACTTGTAGATAATGTAATGTATCTTTCGAATAGTGAAATAATTTTTAAAAACGGTACAGTAGTTTTTGAGCCTATTCATTACAACCAAACAAACAAAAGTTCCCTTTTTATAATATTAGTGTAGATATTCAGTTCTTAGATTTTCTAATTGTATAGTGTATCTCCACGATGTTTTCCTTCAGTGTAAAAGCGCTCATTCATATATTAATTTCATACCAACTTGGTGTGTTGGACAAGAAACCACTTACCCACAGGAACTCCCTGTAAGGAGGCCACGATCTGAAAAGAAATAGGTAATAAGAACATTATTTTTTTAACAATAGGGTTGATAATAAGACGCTTATTCAGTGGATAAAATAAATACACTTCACGCCTTTTAATCCCAAAGCGGGGTAGGCAGAGGCACTTGTTAAAGCAAATGCCCACGGTTCAACAAGCGTATTTAACCCAAGGTGACAGGGGGTGAGCCCATCGCCGTAATAGTCAAGTGTCGGTTTGTTTAAACAATAAAGCGTCAACTTACCAATAAAAGTGCTATGGCGATGGTGAATTTCATTTTGCTTCCAGTATTAAAACAGAACTATGATTTGTGTTGGAAAAGAGCAAATTTTTATACCATTTTTTTTTGGAAATATTTACACAGAACGTCTGTGTAAATATTTAGTTATATACTACAGTTACATAGTTCTGTTTTAATACTGAAAAATGCAATACTCTATTTGCTGATTTATAGGTAAACGTTTTTTTTTCTTTTAGCAAATTTCATGTATTACTTATGTAATGTATTTTTGTATATTCAGGTGCACAGATACAAGGTCTGATAATACAATAATATTTAGATTAATAGTTTTGGTTTTTGAAAAGAAATATAACTATTGTTTAAAAAAATACTGTTCCGCACGTAAGTTTTATTGACATTAGTGTGTTTTTCACAAAATAGTTGGGTTATGTAACTTACGAGCAAGTGCCTCTGCCTACCCCTCTTTGGGATTAAAGGCGTGAAGTGTATGTATGTATGTATGTACTTACGAATAATCATACATACACATAATTAATATATGCACATACCTAGAAAAAATTAGCGGCGTCCTCCAAACAGTGAGAGAGCCAGAGTCCGTCCCGTTTGTTCACGACATAAACCGTCGAGAATTAAATGCGAGCCGCAGGAGTGAGCTGTAGTGAGTACCAGGATCGTTCCTGGAGTCAGAAAGACGTGACGTCATCGTCAAGCCCCTCCCAAGTTACTCTTGGATGCCCTAGGACGGCAAAAACAACAGACCTAGTCGTAATTTAAAATACATCTGATGCTGGTATTCACAACACTACTGCCACGAATAGGAGGAAGAAATAAATAAGAAGGGGCACAATTTTTCGTGTTGGGCGAAGAATCGAGATGCCTAAATGGTCCTTAAGCTTAGTCAGAAATTAAGCGCATATTCCCATGAAAATAGTGTATAATGTCTTTTCTTCAAATGAGGGCAAAACAGACCACCGGAACTCTGGCCACATGTTATACTAGTATTATCTTCAGTACACGAGCCACAGAGCATACCATTTCTAATATTTTACTTTATGATGAAGCGATAGCAGAAAAGAGGAAATATCTTAATGAAAATAATAAATTTAACATTTTAGGTTTACAATCATGTGGAGAGCTACTTACTAAAGAAAAGCGTCCTTAGGCTTTTCTATAGGAACGTGACAAATTCCCTGCTTACCCCTCTGGGAGACAGGCGTGAAGTATATGTACGTATGTATGTATGTGTACACTTCACGCCTTTTACTCCCAAAGCGGGGTAAGCAGAGGCACTTTCTAAAGCAAATGCCAACGGTTCATCTAGCGTATTTAACCCAACGTGACAGGGGCAACTGGACCACAGACGCTCACTGGACCACAGACTCTCTTATCTGTTTAAATCATCTGCGAATATAATCAAAGACAAGCTCGAGCTTTACCTTTGTTATTACTCGACGTTTCGACGCAGTTGCATGCGTCGTGCTCACGAGTGGACTGAGTAGTATCCGTGTTCGTTTCATTAAAAAAATATCAGTAATCAGTACTTAAATGTAAGCCCAGACGATTTGAAAAGATGCCAGTTTCTTCCCGGTTCTTCTGGCCAGTAAAAGAAATTAATTAGAAACGGGGACGATTACTTGTTTTTAAAATCATACATCAAGCTTTGTGTTATACTACTGTATATCCTGTATGTAATAATGGGTAATAACACTTAACGATGAAGGAATAAACTATATTTTGATTTGATTATCGCTTGAGTATCTTACTTCTTACTAATATTATAAATGGGAAAGTGAGTTTGTTTGTTTGTTTGTTTGTTCCGCTTTCACGTCGTAACTACTGAACCGATTGCTTTGAAATTTTGCAGACGTATAGTTAGAAGGTTTAAATAATAGGGTACTTTTTATCCCGGACAAAAATGATATTCCCGAGGGAAAACAAAAATATTCCTTTATACCGCAATGTAACCGAAGTCCACGCGGGCGAAGCAGCGGGCGGAAAGCTAGTAAACTATATTTTGATTTGATTTTCGCTTGAGTATAGTTTACATAAACTGAATTAGAGCGACACAAATGTTACTTGAGCAGATATGTGTTCTTGAGTGGAATTTCAGAATACGGACCTTAGTCCATTGACCAACAACCTATCAGTGAATGTGTGAAAGAGCAACACTGCAAGTGTCCCTGTCTAACCCTCTTTGGGGTTAAAGGCTTGAGCGTATTTTGTTAATTACATTATCTCCTACTAAATGGGGATTCGCTGCGATTAAGTTATCTTGTACGAATGGTACAAAGAGGTGGATAAGAATGGAGTTCGTAAGGTAGCCGTGTGGTGACGGCGAATAGAATACATGTGTCACCACTCCAGCCCAACTTTTCCCGTCGTGGGGGTCGTAAGAAGCGACCGAGGGCACTCTCCTGAGGACGGGCAGCAGCGCTCTCTGAGAGTTAAGCAACAACAACACTGCGATCGCTAACCCGCCTGCCCAGCGTGGCGTTTAATGGCATTTCCCCCTAAAATTATCATGGAAATCATTGTGGGAAGCTCTCGTCCAGCAGTGGACGTCATTTGGCTGATGATGATTGTGAGGTTACAGAGACTAGTCTTTGAATGTGAATCAGGGATAATCACACCACCACCCAAGCCTTACTTGCTTCTCTCTGTACGGGCCATTCTCTGGAGACGTGCGCGTCTACTTGCTGCAGCCCCTTTTCAACGCACACGTTTTCTTGACTCCATACAATTTATCTTTATCCGTCCATGTTTTGTTGCCAACTCTCTCGCTTCTGGGGCATGACGACCACATTACGGAGACTTCGCGTCGGGTCCTCGTCGCGTCTTCAGTCGTTGACAGGCTTCATATATTCTTCGAGCTGTATGCCAGCGTATTCAGTCTTTGAATAGGTGTATTGATCCTGTTTTGCAAAATATTTTACTAATAGAAAACCATATCGAGTATTGTATGCGATAAATCATTCCGAAATTCCCGCGGGTTGGAAATGGCGCATAACATAACGCGGGCACAACTAGCTGACTGATAAATTAATTTCAATAATACGAAGGTACGTTTTGGGGATTTTAGTAGTGTATGGCCAGCATAATTTATTTTTATTATATTACAGAACATCCACGAATACAAAAACATCTCAAAGCTAATTTATAGAGTATTCTGTGTTACACGTTTTTTTTGCGAACTGTACAACGCAGTTTACTAAGTTAGTAGAGAATTTGGACACCATGCGGAGGACAATTTGATTATCCTGGACGTCTTACTTCTAAGACTAGACCAGTCTTTTCCAAAGTGGGCGATAGCGCCCCCTTGTAGACGGCTCAATTTAGACGTCGGACCACTACAGTGCCGATGTTTTTGTACAGCAGTGCAGCCTATGACCTCATTTAGGGACACGCGGCTCGTTGTGCGTTGCGTCATTCATCTCCTGTAAATTAGACATCGTTTCTGCCGGTCAGTTTACTCAAAATGTATACTGCGTGTGAAACAACCCCGAGCAATGGTCTTATAAACGCTGTTGGACTCGTCTTTTACTATGGCGACAATACGGGGAATTTTTTTTCATCTCCATACAAAATAGACAAATTTTTGCCTTGGGAGGTTTTTTTTTTCATTTCCCTGAGTTTTCGCCCCAGTAATAGTTGTTCATATAAACCAGTCCAACAACGTTTCTAAGACACTTTTACACGCAGTATGAGCGCCCATTCTATTCGCCGTCACGACACGGCTAAATTACTTTATACCGGCTAATACCTGTACTACACAGTAAACAACATTATTTTCTCAGAGAGCATTAGACAAAAGAAAGTTTGGGAACCTCTGGCTTAGACCAAAGCAAACCTTACACAGAGTCTGAAGGCAAAGCCCGGAGCGCTTGTTAGTGTTTAACTGACATGTTTACAGTTATGGCGGATGGCAAAGTGAATTTATTTACATTACACGATAGCTGGCAGTAACTTTGGATATATTGTAGAAGCAAAACCAAGAAAGCATTTGCTGTGTCATCTAATTTGATTATTGTATCGGGTTTGGTACCAGATATAAGCTAGGTACACATATAAAACATATATATAAATAGGCCATTCCATAAAGCAATGACGATCTAAACTTATACATACATGCATACATACACTTCACGCCTGTCTCCCAGAGGGGTAGGCAGAGACTACAGATCTCCATTTTGTCACGGTCCTGACATACCCCTTTCGCTTCATCTACATTCATACATCTTTTCATACATGACCTCCAGTTTCGAGTACTTTTCACGCCACCTTCGGCCAGGACATCACCAATCTGGTCAAAATATGTCCTTCTGGGGCGACCTCTACTCACCCGGCCCATTACATCACCCATATAAATCTCTTTCGTCAATCGACTTTCATCCATTCTCTCCATATGCAAAAAAACACCATATACATCTTCCTTCAAACCTTATGTTCGATCCAATGTATGGGGGGCAAGAACAGGCCAAGTAAGAACCTCCTTTTTTTTAAGTCAGTTGGGAAATCAAATTTTAATTGCAAGAATTGATTACATGCAAACAAACAGACCCCGGACAGGTGAAACTAAATAAAAGCTTGTAAAAACAACTTAGGAATAAAAAAAAGCATATATACGGTCGAATTGCGAACCTCCTCCTTTTTTTTAAGTCGGTTAAAAAATGGAGTCAATGGCTTGTGTACCTACATAATTATGTTCTATTTAAACTTTCTGCAAGTACCTATTTAGTTTGAGCTAGTTTCCCTCCCCGAGGTATGGGATAGCGTCTGTGTTGCTTTTTGTTTTTTTTTTGTTTTAATGCAGTCGTGAATAATTTACAGATTGAGTGAATTTCGCGTTTATAGCATTAGTGCATAAACTATGAATAAACATGATATTGTCTTGTTGTTCTTTTTTACAGACGAAAATGCAGATCATTACTTTAATCTATACTTAGTCGTAGTCAAAGTATCTAAATAATTATGCGCGTTCAACGACTGTTATACGGGGTGAAAGGCTCCATTATTAACGCCGTCTTAATAAAAATCTGGCTAAGTGCGAGGCAGGCTCGCGCAATGGAGGTCCCCTTCATCATCATCATCAGCCCATACTTGTACACTGCTGGACATAGGCTCCAATTGCACGCCACTGTGATCTGTTTTCGGCTTTTCGCATCCAGCTTCTGCCAGCCATCTTGCGTAGATCATCAGTCCACCTTGCCTGAAGGCGTCCTACACTCCGTTGGAGGTCCCCTCCAAACCTTTAAATACCTTAAAAATAATAAATATTTTCAAGCGATCAAAATATGATGATGTTCTCAAGGCGACGCGTTTTACTACAACAACGCAAATCTCAAAATGTGACACTGTTGAAATAACAATCTTATTACTATCATCGTAGACCACATCGCTGCTTAACATCAAGCAGGATGGTGGTCAAACGTTTCTTCATAGTGATAATAAAAAAAAAAAGGATTCTTTTCACAATAGCAAAATATTGTTAAATGTCGTGTTGTTGTAGTAAATGAGCGGTATGTTTTTAACCGACTTCAATTCAAAAAAGTAAGGAGGTTCTCTATTCGTCTGTATTTTTTATGTTTGTTACCTCAGAACTTTGGTGAACCGATTTGGATACTTTTTTTTATTTGAAAGCTGGTCCTTCCCGTTTGTCCCATATACATTTGGTTCAGTTCCGACAATGGCATTCATGAGAAAACCACATATATGTCAAATTTTACTGGTTGAAGTCGGTTCTTTTTTCTTTAAGTTATTCTTTATGCACATAATGCATAACTTTCTACCGATATTTTTACTGATTTTAATAATTATTTCTTTATTGGAATGCGTATACTTCCAAAGGTAGTCCCATATAAAATTGTTTTTCAGTTTTTTCGGTGTTTCTATTTTTTGGCTTGACTCCGTCACCTTGGACTGGTGAACCGATTTGGATGTTATTTTTTTTTTGCTTTCCGTTCGATTCCGTTTGAGTTTAGTTACTTAATATTTTATTAAGGCTTTTGATGTTGTCTCATGGATGCCACTATCGGGAACTACACTGGATGAAGCTGAAGGTTTTTTTCTTAATTTATATATACATTTACAAAAACATTATTAATGCCGAAAACAGATCACAGTGGCGTGCAATTGGAGCCTATGTCCAGCAGTGGACAAGTATGGGCTGATGATGATGATAAATAATTTTGTGAGAAGTTTTTACTTGTTTTTAATGTCTTGTGTGTACAAATTCTTTGAATGTTTTCCTCGTGTGTGCTACGAAATGTTGCTTCATGCCCTAACTCTTCCGTAACGCTCCGGAACTTAAAAGTTTACAGACCGCTGAGAGAAAAGTTCACGACCGGAAGGTAATGAAATCTTTACATTCCGGCGGTTTCTGTTTGTGCAGGAATTCTCTCTATGTTCCTTCTATAATGTGTATTATGATCTGTAGTCCAGTTGGTCGGATCCTTTACTTATAACCAGGAGGTCACGGTTTCATTTCCCGCCACGGACATAATGCTTTAGTGATGAGCTGAGGCATTTGTTGTGTGCGTCTGGGTGTGTTATTTATCTATGTATGTATTTATGTAAGTATATCAGTCTCTAGCATCCATAGTACAGGGTATCCTAGTTTGGGGTCAGGTGACCGTGT
Source organism: Conopomorpha cramerella (assembly GCA_012932125.1). NCBI lineage: Eukaryota > Metazoa > Arthropoda > Insecta > Lepidoptera > Gracillariidae > Conopomorpha > Conopomorpha cramerella. The sequence goes on from SJJU01005349.1 coordinate 7,614, forward strand.
GTAAAAATATTTATTTATTTTTAGATACGTTTCCTCTCAGACTGTCAACTACTACCTCTTTGGGTACAGATGTGAAGATAAGGACGTGTACAAAAGTTTCTTTACAATAATTATTGTTCCAGGATCAGTCCCGGTCCTACTTTACTGTGTTCGGAAATGGTAATCTGTTAACTGCATCTGCCTACCCCGCCAACGTATTGTAAGTACTAGATGTTTTAATACGCGTTTATTAGCTGATCCGACAAACTTTGTTTTGTAGTACCTAATAGTGTTACGTTAATAGTGTTTCTCTGCTATTATATGTATGTGTGTATTATGGAGAGGCAATTGGAGAGGCCAATGTCCAGTAGTGGACAAGTATGGGCTGATGATGATGATGATTATACATATAAACCATCCTCAAGAATAACTCAATCTTCTTAAGAAACCCGCATCAATCCGTTGCGTAGTTTAAAAGATCTAAGCATATGTGTACATAGGGACAGACAGCGGGAGGCGACTTTGTTTTATATACTTTGTACTATGTATATGGATAGTATTTACATATTATGTACCAAGACATAGATTTTAATTCTACAAATACCCAATAAATTACAAACCTACAAGGGTTCAACAGTATCAGAAACGAGTAAAACCGCACCGAATTAGGTACTAAATGATCGAGTTATCAAAGGACCTATTTTGGCTTAGTAAAGAGATATATATTTTTTTATATCGTCCGGTAGTTATTGTGGGTCGGTGTTACCCTGAGGCCAGAACTTTACGATACGAGAAAATTGCTATCTCACTGCGGCCGGCAGGGTAGAGCGGGGTAATGTGGCATGATTTCATTAGAAAATAATTATTATAATAATATCTAGATCAGGACGACCACACACTTCTAGTCCACGTCTCCGGAGTTCTCCCTTCGAACTGGACAGCATTTCACCCCCAATTAATTGGTAGCTTATGCATTTTATGAAGATTCTTTTGTAGTTTTTATTGTTTATTTGTTTGCCTGAGGAAGAAAAATGTGACTTAACCGTTTCAATTAAAAAAGGCAGTCAATTTATTTTAGTTCAATTAAAATCAATCTTATTATTCCTAATTAACTATACAAGTGAATGTTATTTCAAATAATCTCATCACAACCGAATATTTTAAATGTAGTTACAATAAATAAAAGTACTACACACATCAAAAGTGTCTAGGGATCAAGTACATTTTAGAAGATCGCAATCAAGAATATATTTTACAAAAACTGAATTCTTTCATAATTTATTCAAAATTTGGTGATAAGTCATTTATACAGGCATGGGGAATTAAGTAGGAGACCAATCCAGAAGATTAGATTTGATTTAAATAAGTTAGATTTTTTTTTAGAGCTAAAAATGTTCTTGATCCCTAGACACTTTTGATGTGTGCATGTGAAAAACCTCACCCTAACAATACCAACTTGTCCCCGGCTTACCTTATTTTTTATTTTTACCACAGACATAAAGTCTTATTGCATTATGGCCCCAGTTTGTTACAGCTTGGGGGTTTTACTCACAAAGAATGTAGAGTAGCAGAGAAAAGGATTTTAGTTTGCTAGCTTTTAGCTGAGATACGGAAAAATATGCTCTTAAGTTAGTAGTTTTGTTTAAGTTTCATAACTAGTTTCGAATTGAACGATATCTCATATTTTGCATTATAAGTCTGCCTTTTGAGTTAAAGAAGTCACAAATTACTGTTTGTTCTCATTTTATAGTGTGCCAGAGAAAAAATGATTCTATTTTCAATACCTATCTATCTATAGTCCGGCCAGCGAGTCGCGGCATTTCTGATAAAAAAAGATTTTAGACTTGCTGCTGCAAGTTTGTTTTCGGAAAATTCAAGTGCAAGTCGAAATCTTTTTAAAGCGGGATCAGGAAGTTACTTTGTGATATTTTAAAGGAATACCCCGCCGTGAAACCTGAGGATGAAGATGTTTTTTGATGAGCAGTATTACTAAACATTATTAAACAAACTATAATCTAACTACCTTGGTCTTTAAACAGTTTCTTTATCTATACTATTATAAAGCTGAAGAGTTTGTTTGTTTCAACGCGCTAATCTCAGGAACTACTGGTTCGAATTGAAAAAATATTTTTGTGTTGAATAGACCATTTATCGATGAAGGCTTTAGGCTATATAACATCACGCTGCAACTATTAGGAGCGAAGAAATAATGGAAAATGTGAAAAAAACAGGGAAAATTATTCATCCTTGAGAGCTTCCGTTGCGTGCGCTGCGAATACGGTTCAAGATACTAAAAATATATGTATGAAAGAATTATTCCTCTAGAAATGATCTAAAAAAATGTCCACGACAGTATATGTCTATCTTTTAAGATTAACTCAAAAGAACCGTTTTTATGGTAGGTAATCAAATTTGGTCGAAATTAATGCATTATTTGTTATAATATTATAATTCTTCACTCATTCTTCTGGATTGGTCTCCTACCTGATTCCCCATGCCTGTATCAATGACTTATCACCACATTTTGAATACACATATTTTCATTTTACAAAAACTGATAAGTAAGTATACTTAGCAGTAAGCCTTGGCGATTTGAAAATATGCCAGTTTCTTCCCGGTTCTTCTGGCCAGTAAAAGAAATTAATTCGAACCGGGGACGATTACTTTTGTTTTAAAGTCATAAATTACTTTCATCAAGCTTTGTGTTATGCTACTGTATATCTGTATGTTATAGCACTTATAATGATGAAAAATAAATTATTTGAATTTGATGTTTTTGTTGCTTGATTGCGATCTTCTAAAATGTACTTGATCCCTAGACACTTTTGATGTGTGTATGTCTAGACAAACCCCAGCCTGTACAAAACGCCTTGCTTAACGTGACTGGGCAAAATTAATTATTGTCTAGAGATATTCATACGAATTTCAACCTTAGAGTGGTGGAACAATTTTTCGTCGACTGTACATGTTTACAAGTAACTGGTTAAATAAATAAAGCTGGTATTCGATATATCAGTAAACGCAGACCCATATCAGAAACACTGTTTCTTATTACTGTGTCTAAGTCTATTTTAGGAATTCAAACGAGGAAGAACTACTTCTATTCAATATGATTTAGGTACTAATATTCTAAAACAGGACATATTGCCTTTTTTTGGAATCAAAAGCCTATCTCGTTTCTGACGGTTTATTTAAGAATTTCGATTCTATGATGGGGCCTCCTCACTGCATCTGCCGGCTCTCTTCTCTATCTAGGCTCTCTGTTAAATTGTTTACATATTTTTGTACACTGTATACTAGTGGCTAAGCTAGGAGGTAAGCCGGTAGTGAAAAATAGGCACTTAACTAATGCTTATTTAGATTTTTTATTTGTCTTACTTATTTATAAGTCCCTACGCTACTTAATTTCCTTGAAAATATTTGTTAATGTGCCTGGCATAGGCTTGTCTTGTACTACCGGCTTATCCCCTAGCTTCGCCACTACAGTATACATGTATACATACATACGGTGCCAAAATCTTAACCCTCATCGTTGTCCGAATAAGAATAACAACAACTGGTATTATCAGAACAGATTTTTTTGCTCCAATTTTATTATTTTCCAATGTCTCTAATGACAGAAAAAAAATACTCTACGCGAAAAAAATACTCACTTGCTAAGCAAATGCTCACAGTTCACGAAGCGTATTTAACATAACGTGACAGGGAGTGGGGAGTGAGCCCATCGTTATAGCGTTGACAAACATTGCGGTGAAATGACAGAAGTTACAACTAAAACAGCGCCATCTACATTACGAATTATTTGACGTTTAAAAATTACCCGTTTAGTAAGCAAACAGCGACCCATCTAAGAACAAACCTCAACAAATTAAGGATGATGAACGAGACCTGAAGTTGGCGAAACAAAAACTTGTGAAACTTCCTCCACCTAACATATTGCTGGGGGTCGTTAGCGACTGGTACGCTTCTAGGTGAAATAGTTGGAATCTTCACAGAAGTTCACCGTCTGTTTTGTAATGTGTGCGAATTAAGGAGGCGAAAGCTATCTACGAAGTCTTAGTCAAGGTTCGTAGAATGCTATAGGAAGTGGGTGAATATTCTAATGATCTTTAACATAACATTGTCTGTAACTACACACATCAAAAGTGTCTAGGGATCAAGTACATTTTAGAAGATTGCAATCAAGAATATATTTAACAAAAACTGAATTCATTCGTAATTTATTAAAAATGTGGTGATAAGTCATTGATACAGGCATGGGGAATTAGGTAGGAGTCCAATCCAGAAGATTTTTTTAATTCGTTGATTTAAATAAATTAGATTTTTTTTAGAGCTAATATGTTCTTGATCCCTAGACACTTTTGAAGTGTGTATTTGTAAAATTAAAGTAATGTCCATTTAGTTTACTGTAAAAAAATAGGAAACATCAAATTCGGGCATTTGGTGGCGCGGCCGTGTTTGGTTTTGCGCACTGCTTTTTTTTTCTCTTTTTTGTGTGTAATCTCATTTTTCTTTTTGTGATCATGTCATGTTTAATTGTTGTATTTTTTTTTCATTTAATAAATAAGATTCTAAATATTGAATCTTAAAAGATATAATATTTTGTACAACTTTGAGTTTTTACAAAAAGTAATTTACTTTTCACATAATTAAACAAATAACAGACAGAGAAACCTAGATAGACATACTCTATTAGAGAAATAAATACCCAGACACACATACCTAAAGAATTATGTCTAAAGAATTATGTTCGTCCTAGCAGACAGAGAGGTATGGCACCATAGCCATCAGTTCAGCAACAATATGGGCTAAAAACATCTAATTAGGTTCAAACAATTCGTCAAGTGAGGATAACGTGGTAGACTCGATCGGAACCTAATCTAAATAAAAACACATCTATTATATAAAAATCAATGCCACCTTTCGTTGTCATGGTATAACTCCGGAACGGGTGGACCGATTTCGCTAATACTTTCTTTGTTGTGCTTATTAATGACAGCAGAAGGTTCTTATGAAAGAAAAAAATGACATCCACTGCTGGGCACAGGCCACACTAGATATTAATATTAATAGTTAAGACAGGACAACGTCTGTCAAGTCCACTCGTCTATTATATAAAAATCAAAGCCACTTTTCGTTGTCATTCCATAACTCCGGAACGGGTGGACCGGTTTCGCTAATTCTTCTTTTGTTGTGCTCACTAATGACAGTCAGAACCTCACGGGAACACCACCGTCAGAACTCCACGAGGCAACCGGCATTGCATCATATAGAAAGTATTATTGAGAAACCTTTACAGGGGTGGAAATACTTTAAATTAAACTAGCTGTATCGCGCGGTGTTACTCGCACTTTTTTTTATTTTCTAAATATAGCCTATGTTACTTGTGGATAATGTAGCTTTCGAATAGTGAAAGAATTTTTAAAAACGGTACTGTAGTTTTTGAGCCTATTCATTACAACCAAACAAACAAAAGTTTCCTTTCTATAATATTAGTGTAGATATACAGTTCTTAGATTTTTCTAATTGTATAGTGTATCTCCACGCTGTTTTCCTTCAGTGTAAAAGCGCTCATTCATATATTAATTTCATACCAATTTGGTGTGTTGGACAAGAAACCACTTACCCACAGGAACTCCCTGGACGGAGGCCACGATCTGAAAAGAAATAGGTAATAAGAACATTATTCTTTTAACAATAGGGTTGATAATAAGATGCTTATTCAGTGGATAAAATAAATACACTTCACGCCTTTTAATCCCAAAGCGGGGTAGGCAGAGGCACTCGCTAAAGCAAATACCCACGGTTCACCAAGCGTATTTAACCCAAAGTGACAGGGGGTAGCCCATCGCCGTAATAGTCAAGTGTCGGTTTGTTTAAACAATAGAGCGTCAACTTACCAATAAAAGCGCTATGGCGATGGTCAATTTCATCTTGCTTGCAGTATTAAAACAGAACTATGATTTGTGTTGGAAAAGAGCAAATTTTTATACCAATTTTTTTTGGAAATATTTACACAGAACGTCTGTGTAAATATTTAGTTATATACTACAGTTACATAGTTCTGTTTTAATACTGAAAAATGCAATGCTCTATTTGCTGATTTATAGGTAAACGTTTTTTTTTTCTTTTAGCAAATTTCATGTATTACTTATGTATTGTATTTTTGTATATTCAGGTGCACAGATACAAGGTCTGATAATACAATAATATTTAGATTAATAGTTTTGGTTTTCGAAAAGAAATAATACTATTGTTTCAAAAAAATACTGTTCCACACATAGGTTTTATTGACATTAGTGTGTTTTTCACAAAATATTATGTACTTACGAATAATTATACATACACATAATTAATATATGCATACCTACAAAAATTTTGCAGCGTCCTCCAAACGGTAAGAGAGCCAGAGTCCGTCCCGTTTGATCACGACGCCAAACCTTCGAGAGTTATATTCGAGCCGCAGGAGTGAGCTGTAGAGAGTACCAAGATCGTTCCTGGAGTCAGAAAGACGTGACGTCATCGTCAAGCCCCTCCCAAGTTCCTCTTGGGAGCCTTAGGACGGCAAAAACAACAGACCTAGTCATAATTTAAAATACATCTGATGCTGGTATTCACAACACTACTGCCACGAATAGAAGGAAGAAATTAAGAAGAAGGGGCACAATTTTTCGTGTTGGACGAAGAATCGAGATGCCTAAATGGTCCTTAAGCTTAGTCAGTAATTAAGCACATATTCCCATGGAAATAGTGTAATGCCTTTTCTTCAAATGAGGGCAAAACAGACGACCGGAACTCTGGTCACATGTTATACTAGTGTTATCTTCAGTACACGAGCCACAGAGCATACCATTTCTAATATTTTACTTTATGATGAAGCGATAGCAGAAAAGAGGAAATATCTTAATGAAAATAATAAATTTAAAATTTTAGGTTTACAATCATGTGGAGAGCTACTTACTAAAGAAAAGCCTCCTTAGGCTTTTCTATAGGAACGTGACAAA
>SJJU01005350.1:0-32806 GCA_012932125.1 Conopomorpha cramerella
CAACACACACATTGCCTTCATCCCATGTTTAGTAGCTAAAGCACTTGTGTTATGGAAATCAGACAACGAAATATACTTACTTAAATACTTTTTTTTTTCCTTTAAATACATACTTATATAAATAAAACACCCAGACACATCCAACAAGTACTTAAAAGCTCATCACCTAAGCACCTGCCAGCGAGCAGTGGGAATCCCACGACCCTACGGAGCAGAGGCAGACATGCTGACCACTACACCAACGGGCCCGTCAAATCTCGTCAAATAACTCCTACGTGTGTAATCATTAGCAAGTTACAAGTACAATTCTACTCTTTCACACAGTTACGAATGAAAAGGGACAACGATACATAACTCTTCACTACAGACACGAGTGTGTGAGGCCCAAGCACCTAGTGGAAAGAACATAAGCGTCTCTCACATACCAGAGTGGCCCGATTACGAAAGTAGTACGAGATACGCGGATAAGGTTAGAAGGCTAAACCGCTTTTGTAGCGTCATCTATAAGGTAGACGAGTTCTCGATACTTTCTTGCATCGAGTTGAGATCCTGTACGAGTGTGTATTTTACGGATATTGGCTATGTGCAAAGCTAGTAGTGGCAGACAGATAACGACCGCAGCGCACAACACGGCAGAAATTGGAAACAAATGCGGATGATCAGCTGTCAAATCGTTGATTGCAGAACAAAATCAAAGCGAAGAAATGCGTTGATAACTGTAAAAATAACGGCCTCAATAGCAAATGTACATTTTATATTTTCCCAAGAGCGTCCTACAAAATACAACAACGAAAAAAATGGATTGATGCTGTGAAAATAAAGAAGACGTAGGTAAGTGTTTTATTATTATATGAATTTTATATTAATACTATTGAATAAATAGCACTTAAATAATGTCAACAATACTATTTTAATCTTTGGTTTTATTTATATTTGCAAAGAAAACTAACAATGTTTACATTATTATTATTTGACAGCTTCCGCAAATGTTGTAAAAGCTACGCGTCGCCACCGTCGCGCACATAGCCAATATTTTAGGTATTTTACAGTACTTCCCCATGAACCAACTCCACGGCACAACTGGTTTTTTACAACAACAACAGATTTCTTGTAAAACTGACTTACTAGGTTTCGATTTTAACCAGCCGAGCCAGCTTAATATACAATTAACAAAATAAGATGTTCTAACCTAACCCACTTTTCTGATTGGAAACTATAATCCTACATTATTAGCTAGTTGTGCCATCGAGTAGTGCCATGGGGAACACAGTACATCTGTTTTACCTAGTACACTAGTACACTAATCGTCATGATCAGCTACACGACGTCCACTTTACACGAGCCTGCCCCAAAGATTACCATGATCACTTGGGGGGAAATAACCACCAATAATCGCCACAATTGACAGGCGGGGACAGAGTTCCCTCGGTCGCCTCTTACCACGGTGATCAAACGCTTGTTCATAGTGATTAAAAAAAAACACCATAACGGAAAAGCTGGGCTGGGGTGGTGACACATGTATTTATTCTATTCGCCGTCACCGCACGGCTCATAGCAAACAAAACTGCATTTTTTTTAAATATCTTGAGTCTGATCCGGGAATCAAAACGAAAATTTAAAAAAATATTAATAATAATATGTTATTATACAAAATAGCGAGGGTTAATTTTATTTGAATTGAGTAGAGGATAAATTTGTCTCCTAAATAAATATAAGGCCTATACATTTGAGGCCTATATTTTTTCCACCCTATACATAGATTAACATATCATCAAAATCCATTCAGAGAGTTTTGGGTTAAAAATCAACAAACATCAACACATCCAAACAAATTAGAAATAATAAGTAAACATTGTGTAACCTATTAACAACAGTGCATTTTTTTAAAATTGTTGGAAAATTGAATAGGTAGTTATGATTAGGATAATTAAAAAAAAACAATAACATTATTTCGTTTTACGAAGCAATTGATTATAATGAATGATTGCACCGACTACCCACGTAATACCTATATCTAGATTATCTAGCTACATACCTATATCCAGCTAGATTCGAAACCTGATAACACCGGGTAGGTAATTATGAAAGAGGTGTGTATGATTCACTAGTGTTACATACATAAAGAGCAGTGGCGTGCACACCATATAGGCAAAAAGACTCTTGCCTACCTTAGTATTTTGGCTACCCGGCCTAATAATAGAGTTATTTCTAGACCCTTTTTGACAACATCGTGATGAAACCCGCACACCACAAGGTGTGTAAACCCTACAACGGCGATGGGCTCACCCTCTGTCACGTTCGGTTAAATACGCTTGGTGAACCGTGGGCATTTGCTTTAGCAAGTGGCTCTGCCTTGGGAATAAAAGGCGTGAAGAGTATTATTATTTACATACATAAAGTCATGTCTAAAGTTACTAATCGGGTGGCTTATTCCCTAGAAAATCCACCCCCGAGTGGATACACACCTCAGTCCAAACAAAACTAGACTTCCATTCCAAGCTGCGTACCACCTTCAGTATATATATATCTCGTTGTCTGATTTCCATAATACAAGTGCTTTAGCTACTTACTTAACATGGGATGAAGGCAATGTGTGTGTTGTTGAAAAATATTTATATTTATTTATTATATTCAGTCTGTCTCTTTCACACCAAAATGTATGAAAAATGATGTACAACTGTCACTTTTACTACTAATTTGATAGTTTGGATCCAGAACTGTCCTGATACGCAGAAAAGGGGCAGAAGATGTTTTCCTTACTCCTGGATATTTTTAAACCCCGGCGCAAAAAGACGGCGTGTTATAAGTTGAAAGTGGGGAAAAAAGTCGACTTTATACAAATATGTATGTTAAAATGGTTATCAAATGAAAGGGCACGAACATTTTAGATTGGAGGTTTTTTTTAAATATGCAATTTGTTCATATCGTTGTATTCTAAGTATTCCTTACCAATAATGGCGGAATTGCTATTTAAAAGATACACAAAGCTCAACTTAACTTGTCAGTTGTATGTCAAATACGGAATAACCAGTTCAAGTAGACCTGTAAAATAACAGTTCCATCATCATCATCATCAGCCCATACTTGTCCACTGCTGGACTTAGGCCTCGTTCAATTGCCGCACGTGTGATCTGTAATAACAGTTGTGTAAGTAAAAAGGCGTTTATTGGTAATGGGGTAAACGTTTAGTTTAGGATTGCAAGTCCAGTTGATTTCGGTCTAGATACACAGACGAGATACAAATACAGATATGCACACACACACGGACCCTTTTACCCGCAGATCAATTCCAACACAACAATAATAATACAACAACAAACTAATTAATACGCTAGATAGAGCACTAAATTAGTGACGCACGTCAACGCGTCAGCGGTTAAGAGATTATAATGGAGCTATACCTACGTATCTATGTATAGCATTTTAATGGCCAACTGATACGTCCTTCGGGACTAATATTATGGCTTTTGCATACACATCACACACTCACGTCCGTAATACCTAAAAGGGGGTGGACAGACCTTTAGGATCACAAAGATATATGGGCCACATTTTGCAATAATAAGGAGTATATAAGAATCTAAATATGGGCCTTCAGTTACCTACAAGTTGCTAGCTCATAAACTGAATAAAACCTAAATGTCCTGATCCCACAGTCGCCTCATACGACCTCAGTCGCCCTTGGAAGAAAAGCAGCTGATGCACTAGACCAAAATAGTGATTTATCAAGTTTTAATGATACATCCTGTGCCAGTGCCACTAAAACATTAACCCATTAGCACACACTGTATTCGGGAACTGACAAGTTATTTTAAACTTGGTAATAAAAGTCAGAACCAAGCAAAGAGTAAGTATTCACCTGGGCGTTAATGGGTTAATAAGGTATTATTATACTGCGACAAGACAAAAAATAAATCTTATTAAATGACAGTATTTTGAGTTTCCACCATAGCGTCAACATCACCGTCAGTCACATGAAGTCCACTGCTGGACGAGTGTAATGATTTTCAAAATAATTTGGATAGAAATACCAATAATAGTCACACTTAGCAGGCGGGTTAGCGATCGCAATGGTGTTATAATTTAACTCGCAGAGAGCGCTGCTACCCGTCCTCTGGAGGGTTCCCTCGGTCGCCTCTTACGACCCCCCAAGACGGGACAAGTTGGGCTGGGGTGGTGACATATATTCTAATCGCGACAGGACAACCGAAGAGAACAAAAAAACTTCATCCTTCTAAAATGGAGATTCCAGTAACGCGCGCCAAACGCTTTGCGTCGACTTTTTATTAATGCGGAACGTATGCGTTTCCTGTTTTGGCATTTTCAAGTCACGGTTGAACAAGTACCTAATAAGCAAGCATATTCCATCTTAGAGAACAACATGGCAACACTAAACGGCAAAATGCTTCATTATGTGCATTAAAATAAAGTTTCCATCCGGAAAAACTTTGGATTCATATCTACTCTATAGTTAATTGTGACGTCACACATCATCATCAGCCACATGACGTCCACTGTTGAACGAGGGCCTTCCCCAATGATTTCCATGACAATTTGAGGAAAAATGCCAATAATCGCCACGCTTGGCATGCGGATTGGCGATCGCAGTGGTGTTGTGGTTTAACTCACACGAACGTTGGCGCTGCGCGTTCTCTAGAGAGTTCCCTCGGTCGCCTATTACTACCCCTACTATGGGAATCAATTGAGACTGACGAGATGAAGACTTTTTTTGTTTGAGAACACCTCTTCATCAATTAATCATGATTGGTACTATTTCTCGACGTCAGAAGCATATGGTCGGATCTGAATTTACGCCGTGAATCACTTTGTTCCAATAAAATATTTAATATGGAACTGTAGCTTGTTAAACTATCTAAGATATTCAACTAATAGGATCATTCTTTTCTTTTTAGTTTACGCCATTCTTAACGGATTATTAAGACAATTCTCTTAACGCTCTCCTGTTAAGTAACAAACAAGCTTATTGTGTACTACTAACATTTGAGAGTCTTGTTACTTTAATAAATGAAATTATTATTATTATCTTTGAATTATTCTTCTAACATCCAAGCAGTTCCCATTTTCCCTCCCCCCCCCAAAATGATCATGGAAATCATTGGTGGAGGGCCTCGTCCAGCAGTGAACTTAATATGGCTCTTATGACGATAATCTTAACTGTAGGCAATAATAACATCAAATATACGTAATACGAAAAGTTATCAACTATTTCTTTACAATTCACGTCATTGAAAATGTTCAAAACACTATTGAGAGACAAGCACTTGTTTCAACAACCGTCTGTGTATCATACACTAGCTGTACCGCGCGGTTTTACTCGCATTTTTTCGTTCTCGTGGAATTTGGAGATAATATCAATAATGTTTCCTCAAGCCTTCCTCGATAAATGATCTATTGAACACAATTTTTTTTTTCAATTCGAACTAATAGTCCCTGAGATTAGCGCGTTCAAACAAACAAACTCTTCAGCTTTATAACATTAATATAGATTCTTCCCACGTGATCTTGTTATCAGAAGTTATACAGTGCGACGTACGTACGTATGGATGAAAAGTTGGCATCCAATTTAAGCTCGTTTTAATTAATAATGCTCTATAATATCAGAGTAAAAGCATTAATAAAATACGTAATACAATTCAAGAAAAGGAGAAATAAAGGAGAAGCGGCGACTCCTTTATTTCTTGAATTTTAAAGAAAATAGCTCTCATGCGTCTAAAGATCTTTTACAGAACACCTTTTTTATCGAAAAAATGGAGGAGGTACTCAATTAGACGCGTAGGTAGGTATATATTTTGGCCGTAAGAGGCGACCGAGGGAACTCTCCAGAGGCAGGGCAGCTGCGCTCATCGCCAACCCCCGCCTGCCAAGCGTGGCGATGATGGCGATTCCCCCCCTCCCCCTAAATGATCATGGAAATCATTGGGGGAGGCCCACGTCCAGCAATTGACGTCATGTGGCTGATGATAATGAACGTTTGCCGGGTCAGCTAGTAGAATTTATATCATACATCATAGCTACTTAAGTATTTAGCAGTTTCAAACACAATGTACTATAATAACAGTGTTATCGCTCGACCTAAGCTAATCGATTTGTATACATTTCCCCACAGCAGAGCAGACACACAGATTTTGAACTCTATTCACTGGCAATAGAATCGAAAAACATTGAAATAAAAACTACCCGCAATAAGAGTTGAACCCGGCGTACTTCGTACCGAATTAAATAATTTCCTACTATATTTAATTTATACAACATTGCAAACATAATATGTCCAAGTCTATCTATGTACATTGGTTTATAATCAATTATTAGACACTAAAAATACACGTCACACCTTTAAATCCAAAAGCGGGGGTAGGCAGAGGCATTTGCGGAGCAGAAATACCAACGGACACAGCTCACCAACGCACGCAACGGATTGCGGTTTTCTTAAGTAGATAGAATGATTGTTCAGAAATGTTTAATGTATAAAAGCAGGGAAACACAGACTCCGGCAAGTCATTACACACCCTGCAGGCCTAGCACGCGCCTCAAGAAAGACATGACATAGAACAAATACGCGCTCTGATTGGCTGTTATGTCACGCTTTGTGCGACTCAGCTAGTTTCAACAAATCGCAGCGCGTTATGCCTATGTCTTGTCACTTATTTCTTGGACCGCTGTACTAGGGGGGCTGGCGGTTCGCACTAGGAAAGTAGAAGCAAACCGTTTGCTTCGCGTAAATGGTGAATCCACCCGATACGGATGACGTTTTGCCGTTCTTCTCGTTGTCCTATTGTCTAACAAGTTATTGAACTTTCGCACGCCGGAAACACAGATCCAAGGGCAAAGATTCCGTTCAACATCTAACACGACCGGTAATAAGTTTAAAAAAAAAAGCGAATACCAATTAAAAACAACCGTCATCTAATTGGCAATCAAACGCGAAGTACGGTCTGACAAGAAAGTGCTCCATCAGTTTTGATGACACTTCATGTGTCTCTTAAAACACCAATAAGGTAGATGTGGACTTTGTGACGGGAAGCGATGAGATGCAAATGGCGTTCTTTATTTCTCATTTTCAAAATTAATTTTTCGCTGAAATTAATGTGGTGGTTGGTGTGTGATTTACTGTAATATGTGCTGGTAATGAAAAATAATGTAGTGAGAGTGAGAAGCAAAGGAGAAGACTCTTATTAGATAAATTTGTTATTCCCGTATAATGTTCCACGCAGCATTGAAATGTGATTGGTCCACCCTCACGTTTTAATGTGTTTTTGACACGACTTTGACTATTAACGACTTTATCGATAGACTATGATAATGACACCAACTTGAACACGAAGTGAACTACTTTGTTTGTGGCAGAATTGTCGGCTTTAAAGCTGAACATAAGAGCCAAGAATAAAAAAAAAGTTAGATGTGTTATATTATATTGTGATACTTAAAAAATGAACCGTAATGTCAAATGACATTCAAAATATGAGTTTGCCTTAACAACCTTAGGGTGGTAGACTAAATTCTTTGTCGACTGTACTCAGTACATTTAAATACAGCGTGCGTGCGAGATGATTCCTGATGCGAACCTTTATAGAAATGCCGAGCAAATTTTGATAGTTGAAAATTAGTAAGTCCCGATATAGAGCACTGTATATTCCGTCTCAGAGCCTTCTTTTACAGCATAAATGAGACTTTTTAACTTCAGCCTATATTTATTATCAAACGTGTTGTTAATAAACAATGACAAAAATGTCCACTGAATCAACTAACGAAAGATTTCACACAAGTTTCGACACTTTTCATACTCAGTAAAATCGTAGAGCCAATAATTCAGGAATAAACTTCAGCACTGCGAGTAACGCCGCGGCAAGCGCACTAGTATTGAATACATAAGGCATTAAAATTACACGGACAGCTCGAACAGACATGTTACTTTGCGATGTTATGACGGGAATTGTCTCGTAAATTATACATGGATTCCGTGTTATGTCAAGTCTATATATACGTAGTTATAAATCGATTAGTCTAGTGTTTTGTAGGTATATCTTTATACAGAGCGATGGCCACACAGCCGTATCATGGCGGACTTGTTTTAAATACTTTATTAAGGCATGTATTTGGCCACCAATAAAAAAAGGTACAACTTCTGTGTTTCTGTGAAGAACTATGATTCCAAAGTATTGATTTATATTGTGAGCGAGTTGTTAGAGAGATTGTGTAAGCCTAGTAATAAAGCCCATATTCCCACGAAAATAAATGTAAAGTGACGCCTTTTTCCGTATTATAGTACCTACACACGTAAAAAGTGTCTAGTACATTTTAGAAGATTGCAATCAAGAATATATTTTACAAAAACTGAATTCATTCATAATTTATTTTTATTTAAAATATGGTGATAAGTCATTGATTTAAATAAATTAGATTTTTTCTAGAGCTAAAAATGTTCTCGATCCCTAGAATGTGTGTTTTTAGCGTTAAATATTGGGAATATTTAGTGTTCAGTGTTATACAAACAGGGGACGTTGAAAACGATAAACGGGACTCCGAAATAGCGATTCAAAACGGGAAATATCCCGGTATGGTTGTGGGACGCAAGGCATCCCATTCTCATACAAAAATTAACCTTTACAAGAACCTCTACGCAACCCGTTCCATCTGTTTAACACCACCGGAATATCACCACTCCGGTCACCGTACAACATTTTCTCGAAAAAAAATACCTAAGTTTGGGATCAGCTGACGAAATGGCGTGCACACCATATAGGCAAAAAGACACTGCCTACTTTAGTAGTTACCCGACCTAATAATAGAGTTATTGCTAGAACCTTTTTAGTTGTACTCACGACATAGGCTAGGCAAGGGCCTGTGTTTTGTGGGTGAGTAGAAAGTGTTTCGTAAAGACAAGTTACCTATACATAGGTGTCAATCCTAGGGGATTACTGCCTAACTTGTCGTAAAAGCCAGTGCACGCCACTGAGCTGACAGTGTGTTAAAACAAATTTTCCGGGATGTCCCGGGAAGTGTCTACCAAATACGTGTTGGCCAATAGAACTCGACCTGTGTGGTGTCGTTCTTGTGGTGTCGAGTGAAAGGAACGATGTCACCTACCCCTCTGGGAAACATGAAACATGGTAAAAGACAAAGCCTCCAGCCGTCTGTCCCTATGCATGCTTAAAACAATGCAATGTAAACTGTGGATATTTGGCAAGTGCTCTGCCAACCCCGCTTTTGGATTAAAAGGCGTGAAGTGCATTTTTTTGTTTAAATAGTTAATAGTTACTAGGAGTAGGTTTTAAATTATAATACTTATATGCATACTAGGTGTCTTGGCAAACATTTGTTTTGCCAAAGGCTTTTGTACCCCGTGTATAGGAAGAAATACACCTTTTAAACCTTCCCTGGACTTCCACGTGTGATTCAAGACCAAAATTAGCCAAATCGGTCCAGTCTGTCACGAGTTTTAGCGAGACTAACGAACATCAATTAATTTTTTTATAGGGTATATAGATTACACTCATAAGTAAACAAACACTTAGTATCAACGTCAAACTCGTGCGAAGCCGTGGCGGGGCTCTAGTATAAATAAAGAAACATTGTACGAGATCACGTATGCCGATATTCCACCGGCAGCAGATCGGAATATAAAGTGATGTAAATATAATCTTGCGCAGTGGAATCTCCCCGAAGCGATTTGCTCCGAGGAGGACAGCCAGTAAGAGTGCAAAGAATTTGTTTCACATCTTTACAAGTACAAATTCCACTTATTTATTGTTTGCCACTCTATGTATAGCATGCTATATGTTAACGGGCCGGTTGTTGACGGGCCCGTTGGTGTAGTGGTCAGCATGCCTGCCTCTGCTCCGTCGGGTCGTGGGTTCGATTCTCACCGCTGACAGGTGCTTAGGTGATGAGCTTTTAAGCACTTGTTGGGTGTGTCTGGGTGTTTTATTCATTTAAGTATGTATATATTTAAATGAAAAAAAATAAATATAAGTAAATATATCTCGTTATCTGATTTCCATATCACAAGTGCTTTAGCTACTTAACATGGGATGAAGGCAATGTGTGTGTTGTTGTAAAAATATTTATTATTTATTTATAGCTCTGTAAGACCGTCTGTGGTCCACTTGGTCGTATCCTTAACGAGTCCGGCTATTGGACGTGTACCAATGGGACTAGTTTTCAGAGCCTATGTACGCAACGCAACGCTTGTACGGTGAAGGACAACGTCTTGATGAAACCCGCTCACCACAAGGTGTGTGAACACTATAACGGCGATGAGCTCACCCCCTGTCACGTTGGGTTGAATAGGCTTGGTGAACTGTGTACATTTGCAACTGCCTCTGCCTACCCCGCTTTGGGATTACAAGGTGTAAAGTGAATGTTATAGAGTGGCAGCAGCGTACTGGCAGACTTAAGTTGTATACTGAAATGTGCACCAAATAAGTTTTATGCTCTCTCTCTAATAGCATATGTCAAAAAGAAACAAATACATCTCAAGCATTACTCTTATGCATTGATTTTTCTTTCTGAAAATGGACCTTATATCCCACTCTAGTTCAATTGACTGACGTCATAAGTCAGGTAATTTGTAGCGGCTGGATGACGGGGGCTGTGGACCTAGGACACTACGGCTCATTTTAATAAAGGCCTACAATTCTGTCCCGTTCTGCAAAGCAGAGACATCAATTCTCACGTCTCAGAAAGTTCATAAAACTAGTCACTTACAATGTTATCCTTCATCGTCATTGCGCAATATAAATGCGAATATTAAATTAATAAAAAAACTTTGTATGTTGAACGGTTTTATTTCTTTCTTTCTGCTTTCATTTGACACCCATATTGTAGGGTTTGTGAAACAATAGGTCACCCGCCATTTTGTGGCGGCGGCCATCTTGGATTTACAATTATAATAAATACATTAAATTGTATTGTCACCGGAACTAAAGGTGTGTACCAAATTTCAGATCAATCTGACAACAGGAAGGTACATACATTTCAATTTCAAATTTTGACCCAAACAAACAAATACCGAACGGGTCGAACTAAATAAAACAGTTTAGTAAAAAAAAAATACTCCCAATACATTACTGACACATATTTCTTTACGCAACTAACGCCGGTAAAACCACGGGTTTGACACTCAAGGACAGCAAATTATGCAATAACTCCATCTCCGCATTACCACTAACAACAGTTTGTGTAGTTTTTCAAACTCTTACGTAAAGCTCCCCAACAACGCAAAGCTCTCGTTTATATTCAGTAGGTACTAATAAATGTACCTATCGAAGCTTCACAATTTGAGCTTTTGTTTCAAACAAAACCACGTAGCTTTAAGCTCTCCAAATAACGGATACGTACGAGACAATAATAATCACGTAGGACAATCTAAGATATACAATTCGCGTATCAAGATGAGCTTTCTAAACTCATAGTTTCTCAGCGTGTATAGATCAACAATGTTTTGTTTGTAAACAAGCGTATGTCGACGGACGACAACCGCCTCTCCTGTCATTACCAGAGGTATGCTGATGACATACGTAATGGGTTTCCAATAGACTGGAAGCCAATGAGGAGCCGAGGTATTTCTGCGTTCGGCTAATCAGCGCGCAGGTCGATTGGCCAGTAAGGTAAATTAACTGGCATGTCTTTTTAAGGGCATTCAAAAACGGAGTCTTTCTAAATTGCTTTTGTAAGTTTATTCGCCGATAACGTCGTCGTTTATGTACCGATTTGGATGATTCGTATTTTTTTCTATTGGAAAGAAGATACATATTTCAAAGGTCCCATGATAAGGAAGTCACGGTTTGATGATGGCAGACCAGATAAATCGAGTTTTTGTAAAATATATTCTTGATTGCAATCTCCTAAAATGTACTTGATCCCTGGACACTTTTGATGCATAAAAACCTTAACTACTTCAATAATGATAAAACTAGTACAAACAATTAACTTCACGTCTTTTAATACCAAAGCTCTACACTAAAATACTTTACACTGAAAACTTATCTAGAAACCCACAAAATCCATCCCAAAATGTAAATGAGCCTATTTCCTAAGTAACTTTTGCTATCTCTGTTCTGTCCGAAGCCAACGTTATCCTTCAAGTTAACCAAGTCGCAAATTATGTGAGAAGTTCTCTCATACATATTTATAATATGAAATCTCTGAAACTTTAGTTAAAGTATTAGCTAATATTTTTTTCCCTTAGCCTGTTATAACTACTGGGCAAAGACCTCCCCAACTATATTCCACTGCCCCACTCATCAAATATTAATGAACAATGTATTATTTTACTAGTGGACGCACCGCGGTTTCATTCGCGTAGTTTCAGTATCTCATGCAAACTTTAACACTTCTATATAGCGACATATGATAGGACCCAGACGGTCCCTGCAGGAGATCGTCAAGGACACAAGGGGTTTATTGCGGTTCCTTGAGGAGCTGGGGTGGTTGGGGTAGCGCCACTCAATTCACGCACAACAGGCGCATTGGACGTCGAGTTGCGGAAAAAGCCCCGTATCACCTACATCTAGGCATAAAAAGCAGCCAAAAGTAGCCTATGTCCTTTCTCTGGCTCTTAGCTACCTGCATACCAAATCTACTATATAAAAATAAGTCGGGTTTTCCTTCCTGACGCTATAACTCCAGAACGCAGGACCCGATTTCCACGGTTTTGCATTCGGTGGAACGGTTTCGGGCTCCGAGAGGTTTCATCATCAATATTATGTATGGTTATTTATTTGTTGCACTTTTTAAATGTGAACCTTACAAATTATCAAGAAAATGCTTTCTAGTCCGTTACTAAGATCTACGCAGTTCAACATTGTTCACCGGGTATATAGGCGCGAATATAATCAAAGGCAAGCTCGAGCGTTGTTACTTTACTTTTCCACTCGTGAGCACGACGCATGCAACTGCGTCGAAACGTCGTCGAGTAAACTAACAAAGGTAAGCTCAAGCTCGAGTTTGTCTTTGATTATATTCGCGCCTATATACCCGGTGAACAATATTGTATGTGCGCGTTCCATTAAAATATGATATTTACGCAGTTGATTCCAATACTAAATACCAATTATAAAAAAAAGTATACACTAAAATCCATTATACACGTATTTGTCACGAATAGTACATAAATACAATCAATTTACAAGTCAAAGTTCATTTCCAAAAAAAAAACCGATATTAATATCACCTTGTCCCGTACGCAAGATAAAAATGTTTTCTAATAGGAAATTAAATTTTTAATTAGTTCACGTTTTGATTCAAGGCTATAATAATTTTTAATTAACTTAAATAGGTACCTAACTATTATTGGTGCTTTTGAATACAATAGATATAATATTAAAATAGACATACGATTTGATCCGGATTTGTCCTTTAAAGCCGAATTGTATTGACTATGAGCCCAATTTTCTTTTTTTCACAATGGACAAGCGTTTGACCATCATCCTGCCTGATGTTAAGCAGCGATGTGGTCTACGATGGAGCACACTTGTTCATTAGGTACCTATTTACCCGCGACTTCAGACTGTACTGCTCAGGAAACACAGACTCTGGCAAGTCGTTCCACATCCTGGCGGTTCGCAATAAGAAAGTCGCCCATCTTACTCTTAAAAAAAAACGCAGTCGAGTTCGTATGAGGAGCTCTATTTTTTTTTTCGTTCCGGGACCTTGACACCTGCTGCCTGCTTGACTCACTCGGGGTTGACAGAAACAGTATAAATTTAGCTTTAAAAGGTTATTTCCTGATAATGCTGTATAAATACATAAACTCACATCCACAATTCCAAATTGGGTAACACGACTTGTGACTGTAGACCAATGTTGCCCCGATTTATATTTTTTTTAATTATTAAAGATTTAAATCTTAAAATCTTAACCCTTAATCAAACAAAGGCTAGTATATTGCCACTTAACCAACACATACTTTGAACCTTATTGAATGTCTTCACTGGAATTATCTAAAGATTTCTGAGAAGTTATCACAGAATAATCATATACATAAGATATGTAACACTACAGGACACATACCTATTTAAACAGTAAACAATAATTTCACATTGTACTTAAAAGATAGATTTTATGATAAACATCACCCGGGTTTATGTGATGGAGTCGGTAATTAGAATAACAAACGTCAATAGAGTCCAAAATCCATGAGAAAAACATCAAACCTTGTCTTATTAAGGGTTAACAGAGCTATATTAGGTATTTCCCCTTTTTTGATCGTGACAAAATCCGTTAGATACTCCACCGCTGGCGGGGATAACGGCGCGGCGGGTTTATGTGGGACCAACACCCACTAAAACCCCACTTTGAGCATTCCAGCGCTGTAGGCGAGGCCCCCGGAACAGCGTGTGCAACTACGTTCAAGGATGGTCCCTATATGGATGGATATACACCCAAGAAATAAGTTTAACAAGAAAAAAAACCAGCATATCGTCCTATTATCCATTTCGCATACCTTAAATATTCATCCACTGAGTAACATTTAAGTGTAAAACTGTTATGATTAAAACCGCATGGCGTGCATACTACACAATCATAGGCAAGACATATACTCAAAAAATCCAATTCACAAAGCACGCCAAGCAAAACACGACCTTAAGGTATAAACGTACGTACAAAAAATATCAAAAATATTGTACAAACAAAAACTGAATGACTCATGTTAAGGAAAGCCCCTCCACTCCACCCTTTAGGTACCTACGGTGACGTCATCGTTCCTTTTTTTTTGTTTGGCTCCTATTAAAACTGTCAAGGTCACCAAGCAAAATCCCCATAACACAACACACTGGTGATAAGATAGCATGTCTATCTTTATATAATCCAACATAACAATAAATGTCATGTCAACAGAGATAGTGTATGTAATTACGGAGAAGTACCAATATTATCTATATTTATACAGGGTGATTTGGAAATACCATTTCAAGTCTATTGTTACTGTGACAGTGACTATACTGCGTGTAAAACGACCCCGAGCAATGGTCTATGAAACTTTGTTGAATTCCTCAATATGAACAACTTTCACTACGACAATATGGTGAAATTAAAACAAAAACTTCAATCACCATACAAGATGCCATCTCTCGAGGCAAGCTTTTTCGTTTCCCCTTATTGTCGCCATAGTAAAAGTTGTTCACATTGACGAGCCCTAAACGTTTCTAAGACCATTGGGGTCCTTTTACACGCAGTAGTAGAACAGCGAGGGAACTTTGAACGCTTGCGTTGAGTTTGCTAATCGCTGGCATACAGAACGAAGAACACATGAAGTTAACGGCTGACGAGGACCCGACGCGAAGTCTCCGTAATGTGGTCGTCATGCCCCAGAAGGGGGAGAGTTAGCAATAAAACAGGGATGGACAAAGATAATTTGTATGGAGTCAAGAAAACGTGTGCGTTGAAAAGAGGTAGGCGCAAGTCGACACGCATGTGTCCAGAGAATGGCCTGTATGCCGAGAGGCAGGTAGGGCTTGGGTGGTGGTGGGCTTGCCCCTGATAGGGTTAGGGCCACTTGTATGTTCTCGTGACATAATTTCATTGAAGGGTTAGCACAATACCTCACCTTGTTCACTCTTTGTCACACTAAACACTACGAATGATGGAGCCGAAGATTACCTGCAACAAAAAATAAGAACAAATTAATATAAATATATATTAGCTGTCCGCGTAAAAGTTCCATCATAGCGCGGTAGGCAGAGGCACTTGCTGAAGCAAATGCCCACGATTCACCAAGCGTATTTAACCCAACGTGACAGGGGGTGAGCCCATCGCCGTTATAGAGTTCACACATACTTGTGGTGTGCGGGTTTCATCACGACGTTGTCCTTCACCGTACAAGCGTTGCGTTGCGAACAATAAAGTCAAAATAAATAAATAAATGTCACGTCAAATAAAACATGCCTCGCAAGTGTCTCGATAATATTATTATTTATAGGTAACATGTGAAGTATAACTGTAATAATTTAATTTTATAGCACTACTAGCTTTCCGCCCGCGGCTTCGCCCGCGTGGACTTCGGTTATATTGCGGTATAAAGGAATATTTTTGTTTTCCCTCGGGAATATCTTTTTGTTTTTTTTAAGGATAAACAGTACCCTATTATTTAAACCGGACTTCTAACTATACGTCTGCAAAATTTCAAAGCAATCGGTTCAGTAGTAGTGCCTCGCTTTGTAATAATGCTGTCTCCCACTATTTAGATTAGGGAAGTAAAAAAAAATCGTATGTATGCATTGCAATGCAGCGCATATATATATATTTTCTTCTTATTTCTATACCGTCTTTAGTTTAATAACTATGTGGGATCCAAGACAGAAGGCTAGCCCCCCCCCCGGATCTAGCCCAGTCGTCACTGATTGAGCTCTTGTCTATTCTGGATGCCGCTGTAGATCCTGGCTCTAACAGGAATCACACATATGGTGGGAAAGTGGGTGGGAATATCCCGGATTCAGTAGTTACGGCGTGAAAGCGGAACAAACAAACAAACTCACTTTCCCATTTATAATATTAGTAAGAAGTAAGACAACGAAAACGTACAGATTTAGGGGGCGAACACAATTACCGCGAACGAGGCGAGAACGTAGCGTTATTCTACATCGATTGTTTCTGCCTAACCCTCAGCGGTAGACGAGCGTGACATGTCCCTAATCCCTAACAGGGTCAGCAAAATCTTTATACAAGGCCGTGCGCCGACGAACGATATTAGTGGTCGAATCATGTCTCCTAGATCGCTTTTAGTCTTCACTCATCTCTGTGTATCGGAAGAATTACTAACTTACTAGCTGTCTCGGCAAACATTTGATTGTATTGGAATAAATACACCTTTTAAACCTTTCCTGGACTTCCGCGTATAAGCCATCAAAAATAGCCAAATCGGTCCAGTCGTTTTCGAGTTTTAGCGAGACTGACGAACATCAATTCATTTATATATATAATAAATAAATAAATATTTCACAACACACACATTGCCTTCATTCCATGTTAAGTAGCTAAAGCACTTGTGTTACGGAAATCAGACAACGAGATATATTTACTTATATTTTTTTTATATGTACGTAGATATAAAAAACGTTGGCGAAACTCGGAAAATCACTCAGTCCATGAGAAAGATAACAACTTTCCCTAAGGAACCATATTTCAAAACAAAAAAAAATTATCACCTCTACATACAAACCTACGATCAGCTGATTGACACTTCATACGAGATAAATTTATTTTCGTTTTTGACATAGCGTCCCTTGGGGACAGTTGTTGAGTATCACGGGCCCAGTGACTATCTTAGGTTTCGCTAAAAAATTTTAACCGACTTAAAAAAAGGAGGAGGTTCTCAATTCGTCTGTATTTTTTAATGCTTGTTACCTCAAAACTTTCGCCTGGGTGAACCGATTTGGATTTTTTTTATGCTGGTCGGCTTCCCGTTTGGTCCCATATAAATTAGGTTCAGTTCCGCCAATGGCATCCATGAGAAAACCACATAATATATTATGTCAAATTTTACTGGTTGAAATCGGTTCTTTTTAGGGCTCCGTAGCCAAATGGTAAAAACGGAACCCTTATAGATTCGTCATGTCTGTCTGTCCGTCTGTATGTCACAAGCCAGTTTTTTCTTTAAGTTATCAATTTAACCTGTGCCCTAAACGACCACGAGACAAGCGTGACGTATTTAAAACAATCTTCGGTTCAAGATTAATTAACGCGATCGCTATACGCCATAACAGCACAATTTCATTATCTCATACAACAGATTTAGATCAAACGCATTCACCAGCTGTTCCTGCTACCCGGGTGGCACAATCTGTATGGACAAGTGAGCCAACGTTCCAATAATACGTTTTATGACACATGCAGCTAGTTATTTTGAAGCCACGTGACGTCCACTACTGGTCGAGGGCCTCCCGCAATGATTTCTATGATAATACTAGCAAAACCGGCGAACTCCGTTTCGCCACCAGATGGGCTCGTTTCGTTTACCCGCTTTTCTGTTAAATTTTTTCCTGAATTTTCTTTGCTATAAACCTCACGGAGCCCGAGACCTTTCTAACGAATGCAAAACCGTGGAAATCGGTTCGTGCGTTCTGGAGTTATAGCGTCAGGGAGGAAAACCCGACTTATTTTTATATAGTACATAATTTGGGAGAAATTCCAATAATCGCCACGCTTGGCAGGCGAGTTAGGGATCGCAGTGGTGTTGTGGTTTAACACACAGAGAGCGCTGCTGCCCGTCCTCTGGAGTGTTCCCTCGGTCGCCTCGTCGCAACGGACGGGAAAAGTTGGGCTGGGGTGGTGACACATGTATATCTATTCCCCGTCACCACACGGCACGCTTTTCAGTTTATCATTTCGGGTCGTAAAAACAACGCAATACATAATATAATATGTATGCAAATTGGGCATAGGTTAAAAGGCTGACTCAAATGCCAAATGTAGAATAATAAATTAGTTCCTCATGATAAGGCATAATACAATTGGGTAAATATCAATTTAATTCATTCACTGATCGCACATCTATACTCGAGTTTTTTCTATTTACCATCTATCCCTCTTCACCTAAGAAAATGTAAACAAAAATATACGCAAGCAGTGTGTTTTTCTTGCTAAATAGTTGTCCACTTTAGTTATAAGCTTCAAACCAGGATTTTCTGTCGAAACCGAAAACGAACCTTATGTAAATAAATATCTGCTTCAATTTCGACTGAAACCGAGTACTTTTATAGACGTTTTAAAAATGTATTGTTTACTTAACACTAGGTATATTTTGAAGGAAAACATCGTGATGAATCCCGTACCCCACAAGTCGTGTGAACCCTACAACGGCGATGGGCTCACCCCTTGGCCTCTGTCCATCCCGCTTTGAGATTAAGAGGAGTTAAGTATATTTTTATATGATGCATGTGGGTTAATAAAAAAATGCCTATGTAAACCGACATGGGGAGTCATTATTTTGAACATAGGAAATCATGAATAAATTATATCGGGTATTTAGTCGGCGATAATACTTCTTACTCTTTTTTTAAACCTAAGGTAAGGCTTTTAAGAGACCTCAAACAAAAATAATGCAAAAAAAATAACGGGACAAAACTGATAAATCTCCACGCTTAGGTCACAGCAAGATGTTTGTACTAGTATAGATAGTTAGGTAGGTAGGTAGGTTAGTCAGTGCACACTAGATCTGTGTCGGTAGATCGAGATCGCGCGGGCGCATCTAGCTCGGTACGGTTACTCGTACTCTATGGTTATCGCTTGTATCGGCTTTCACCTTTGCGGGCTGCGCGCGCGCACCCACAATGTGTCAGAGTCGGTTCAAGCGGGAATAACTTCCCAGAGGTTATATATACGTTTTTGGAACCTCGATGGCGCGCGTTCTACTAGCTATGATCTGTAACGTGGGAATTTCGGGGTAAAATGTACCAATTTCCCCACCAAATTTAGTAGTAAAAGTATGTACTGTAGTAAAATCAGCTCATGATTTCTACTTGATTAGTCAGGCGAGTAAATTTAGTACACTGACGTCAATCCAACTAATATTACACGAGCGAAAGTTGGGATGGACGTTTCACGCAATAAATAGTGATAAATTTTCAATAAAACTTACAAATACAGCTTATACGAGTATATCGGAATAGCACATAAACTTTATTTCATTCCAAATATCCTACGAGAAAGGAATAAATTGCGATAAAATAAATAAATTGAGAACACCGCCCCGGTGTACTATAGAATTCCATAAATTAACAGAAACTCCGGTGAAAATTAGAGCTGAGAAAAGGCAGAAAGGAAATAAGTGCAATTGTATGAAATGCCTTGCTATTGCTCACTTTATATTAGAGAATGCGACCTTTTTAAGGGATTCATAGGACAATTCTAAAAACAAATATGTATGGACTAAATTTGATGGTCTAATTTCCATACCATCCGGTCTTCATCCCCGACCCAAAAATACTATGTACCTACTGGTTAAAAGTACGTTGACCTAGTACATGTTATTTCCTTTAATCACACCAGAAATAAAGAAGAAAATATATTTGCTCCAATAGCTCCATTAACCCAACTAGAGGATTAAGGGCGTCAATTTATGTTGTAAGTGTGTATGTCTAAGAAAATAATTAACAACAAAAAAGAACCAGGAAATGAAACGTAAGAAATCAGTTCGAATTTGGTTTCAAGATATAAGATTTTTTTAGAGATTTAAGCATATATCGGGTATGGCCGCGGTAGGCGACTTTGTTTCATACTATGTACTGAGGAAGATATCCAACTTTTATTTCCAAGTCGTGTCAAAATAGGTAGTATAAAAACCACACCAAAGGGAAAATTCCAACACACAAACAAGCCATGAAATCTGGGAACCATATCCACTCCACACACACAAAATGACAGTGACAAGCCAAGACAAACGTACCAAGAGACGACAATTTACAAACAAAAATGTGTGATAAATGACTCCGATTATAAGATGTCTCAGTTATTTAAAAAACGTGAGAGAGATGCGAACGTGTTGGCAACAATCTTCGCAAAGTTCTCACGCGGCGAGATTTTCAAACCTAGTTTTATATAGTAAGTATTTGCTTTTTGTATGAAACTACTTCAAGAGAAACTTGTTAGTACTTGCTTATTTGATATCGCATTAAGTAGATATTGATACAATTTGGTATCTGTCTACATAACTGAAAATCTGACTGGCTTAATGACTACCGAAACTACATATCGATGGTTGACAGCCAAAAAGGCCTAAGCGACATTTTTGTCCAAAATGAGTCGAGTATGCAGTTTGGATCGCCTTTTTTTCTGCTTCGATTTGTCTAGGTTTCATACCTGTATGACGTAGTTTGACGTCGCTTACGCGGTAGAGATTATGTGTTTTTCTCCTAAAACATTGCTTTATGTAAACTTTAAGCCACTCTCCTGTAAACTTGCTTAAATGTCGCTTAGACCTTTTTGGCGGGAAGCCATCGATATGTATGTAGGTAGCAAACATAAATAAAAATAAATAAATACACTTCACGCCTTTAATCCCAAAGAGGGGTAGGCAGAGGCACTTGCTAAAGCAAGTACCCAAAGCAAACATATGTACATTGTTTGCGCTTGTTTCTCAGAGGCGCACACAATTACCAAAAAGTTCGATCTCAATAGAAGAATCGATTCCTCCGATCCGATGATTTGCTGATCAGAAACTAGAGACGAAACAATATTTGTAAGCCCTGGTTTCTTGAAGCGAAAATTTGACGACGCTATCAAAACAGTGGCCGTTTTTAAGCCAATCACACCGCAGATCAAATATGAAGTGATTAATAAATTTAGATCATTTTTATGCAAACTAAAACCACGCAGCTAAAATTGCGTGGCTTTGAATCTAACGAAATACACAACAACCACAACTAACAATTGAACTCTCCATTCACACTTGAGTTTTCCATCACGAACGATAATTTGTGAAACGGAACGCGCTCGTCGTTGTCACCGCCATCGTCCGATGATGCTAATGATAATTAATAGAATCACGAGTGTCGTCTTTCGCGTGATTTGCGTGTCATGGAACGTGACAGTCCATCGCGGAGACCGCTGGAAAACCGCAGGCAGGCTGACAGACAAGCTGACACTAAGAATCGCTTGCATCAACATGACGAGTTTCGTACTTGACAAGAGTACTAATTCCCGTAATAATAAATGAATATCGAACGTGTGTGTGAGCTCTCAAGATCCTGATGTTTCCTGTTCTGCTGTCAAAAAATGTATCTCGGGAAACAACAAGAGTTCGAGTGTTATCTACTATATAAAAATAAGTCGGGTTTTTCTTCCTGACGCTATAACTCCAGAACGCAAGAACCGATTTCGACAGTTTTGCATTCGTTGGAAAGGTCTCGGGCTCCGTGAGGTTTATAGCAAAGAAAATTCAAGAAAAATTTCAACAGAAAAACGAGAATTCCGACCAATCATCTTTTAATCACCAAACGAAATGTTACATAAAACGAAGTCATCTGGTGGCGAAAGATAGTTCGCCTGGTTTGCTAGTTACTTATTAATATAGCAGCAGAGACGGGGGTACAAAAAGACATGAAAGTATCTAATCTGTTATACCATTAGGGGACTGTCGTAGCCGTGTTAGGAAACGCAGCATTACTCCTTACATGTCAGTAATAGTCACACTGGGGTTTACAGATCCTGAATAATGGAATTCATAATGTCTAATCCAGAGTTGGACACATATTTTCAAAATTAACACGATGGTCTCGAGTTGTAATTGTAGTGCACAGCTCTACGTCAACTGTTATCTCTCATATTTCTCGACTGCCACCATACTTTCTATCCCTGCAACAGTCGGTTTAGCGATCATACCACTATAGTGTTGAAACTGTGAGAACAACATTGTACGAGTAATAGCTGACAATCATTGTATCAGTTTCAAACCAGCGTCAGTTTGGCAGGCGCCGGGCCACTTTCGAAACGTTCTACAACAGCATAGTAACGCGCACCCGTTACAGTCGTGTGACCCCGATCGTTCTGAATAGGACAGTCTGAATAGGCCAGTCCAACTCGGACAACGTCGAGATGACCAAGCGCTCGGTTGGTTACACAACTCGACCAACAGATTAGCGATCGATAGACCTTCTTTGTTTTCAGACACTTAACAAAATTGTTCTACAACTAAACGTTTCGAAAAAGCTTTTGCAATTACACGGTTACGATAACACTTTTTCCAAAGGGCTACCGAAATACACTTAGAATGGAGAATAGAAGCCGTTTAGTGACGGCGAGTGACAGACATGTGTCACCTCCCCAGCCCAACGTTTCCTTCTTGGGCGTCGCAAGAGGTGACCGAAGTAACCTTCCAGAGGCCAGGCAGCAGCGCTTTCCGGGGGTTAAACCACAACACCACTGCGATCGTGGCGATTATTGGCATTGCGAAATGACCATGGTAATCATTGGGGGAGGCCCTCGTCCAGCAGTGGACGACATGTGGTTGATGGTCAAAAATAGAAGTCATTAGTCTAAAAAAATGCTTGATAAAATGTTGGCATTTATATTACAAGTGTCCTGTCTGCACTAGTTTTTGCTGTATACATTTGTGTATAATTTATTTTGAATTTTTAGGCTAGAGACAACCCATTTTGTATTGAGGTTTTAAAGTGGCACGGCGCAGGCATCTTGATGCCTGCGCCGTGCCTTCACCTTACGCCTTTTCAGTTTAATTCACGCACGCCTAAGGTCGAGAACTCAGTTCTGACAAGTACCATGAATCAAACTTAATTTCTAGATTTCAACCTTAGGGTGGTGCACCAGGATTCTTGGCCAACTGTACATGTTCGCAATATCAATATTTTCTCCAAGTCATGTCTGCCGATGCCGGGAGCCGTGAATCCGGAACAGCAAATTGCATCCTCAGTTCATGCATCCACAATCGTTCACCGAGGCCAGACAATCTCATATCCAGCGTAATGCCTCGATGCCGGTAAAGGCTACGTGGTTGCATTGTATAGGGAAAAATGAGCTGAGCACGAAGGATCGTGAATTGGGTCGCTCGCTACCTTATGCACAGAGAATATAATCATTTCCTTGTAGGAAACATGTATTTGATCACGCAAGTTTTACTTGTATTTAGTACTTAATACTAGTAGTACATACACTTACATAAAACGAAAAATTTTCTGATTGAACGACAGAAACATAAGAAATGCCAAAACCCTGTCCAAAATAACTAGAGTTCAACGCGACGTTTCTTTGCAGAAACAAATCTTCTATGCTTAATACGAATCAAACAGGATATTACTCCTAAATTGTTTCACTAAGTATGTCTATGGGCACATGTTGACATTACTGGCTTCAAATTGTACTGTCTTGGGTCCAAAATGTCAATGACTAGACATACATTGTCCCGAATACAACAATTGGTCAATAAAATTGAAGCCAAGCATAGACTAAGTTATAATCCAACGTATGGATAGCCTCATGTCACCGAACCAACATGCAATGTCTACAGTCTACTCGTATTCTAATCGGCAAATAGTATAATACAAGTAAGAATGGACCTCGTTATCTAGTTTTATAGCTCACTGACCGAAGGTCCATTGTGAGAATTGATTGAAAACATATAAGGAAGAGCATTAAAACTAATATTGTCCACAACCATTTGCATAAGTAGGAAAACTATTTAGATAAGGATTTCCTTCGTCCAACGCCCAGGAGGACTTAGTTCGAAGTCGACATATAAATTTTAATTGCACGAAACAGTCATGTCATAGACAGAATGTGCTACTACGTTAACATTGCGACAAACCAGAGGTGGAATGGGAATTTAATATTACATATAGGTAGGTAGCTTTCCTATATTCAATCGAAAACGTTATCGATTAAAATAACAAACTACTAAATATTGCTTCGAAATGGAACTACACAAACGTACAAAAAGCACGACACAAAAATTGACTTTTTCGTCTTCGTCGTCTCCATCTTGCTAACTGACATTTATGTCTGCAAAATGACAGAACTTAACAAGATTTTGATAAAAGTCTGAATTCGTTTTATTAAATTAGGGATTAAGTTTTGAATCAAAGTAATACAATGCCATCAATTTGAACTAGCTTATGTGAAATTACTACCAAAGTACGAGAACACACGACAGACATATTGTCAATTCTTGGATGACGTTCTAAGGTTACCTAGCAGACGCGAAGTTCGCCAACGCAACTTTCAGCGGTGATGCTGAAGCACAGCAGCTGTAATTGGCATCCGCTGGAGATTGCCTGCCGATTGAGTTACGGCGGGCTGCGCGATGGGAAACCGGCGAAATGCCATTTGCCTACTCAAACGAGTTTCTAACCCTCTCCCCGCTCAAACGTAATAAGAAATTCAAAGAATCATTTCAAATGCTCAACACTCCTCCACCATCAAAATTAATAAGACGAAGGAAATAAAAGGGTGAAAAATAAGCGATACAAAAAGGAAAAATAAAGCACCCACTCGCACTTCAGTCAAACAGTTTCCGTTAAGAAAAATAAACAAGGCGTCCGCTGAGAATGAAATACAAAACAATTTTAGTGAAGAATCAAATTCACTGAAACGAAAATGAAATCCACAACGGGAAACGTCAAAAAAGTTTTGAAATATGAATTCTTTTGTTGCATCGAGTTTTATTTCGGCTATAGGTTTCTATAAAACCTCTGCAATGCCATAGATACAAATTAAACTGAACATATTTTTAGGAATACTTCGGCAAATTTATGAAGGCCAAGAAACGACAACCAAAAAATTATATCCAGAAAACGAAATAAAACTGGCCATCTAAAAATAAGTCGAAACATGGCAATCTGTCAACACCTACAGTAATTAAACTGTCACAAGAAACCTGTCATAAAGAAGGCATAATTACATATTTTAGTAGTTTGGGTGAAGATGCAGATTGCAGACAAAGAAAATGAATATTTTTTGATCTCGATAATAAGATTGTTTAATGAGTAATAAAAGAAAATGCACAAAAATTCTCAGTAATAAATGTAACCCAATATGGAATAATTCAAAGATTTTGGAATAACATGCCGATCTGCGTTTCCTGTAACAGTATAGTCTGGGAGCTTTCAAGTCACAGGTGAATAGGTACTTAATAAGCAAGGGTGTTTCATCGTAGACCACATGGCAGCTTAACGCTGGGCAGTATGGTGGGCATACGCACACTACATAGAATATACCTATGAAAGACTCGCTGAAACTTGAGAAATCTTTACCGATTTTCTTAATCTTGGTCTTGATTCATTTGTGGAAATCCAGAAAAAATTTAAAAGGTGAATAAATATGAATTTTCCCCGTATCAGCTGTATTTTTTCTAATGTATGATGTACAAAGACAACTTCTTATTGGAAAACATGTGTCCGAGACAACTACGAGTGTAGAATATGACAAGAAACATACTAGAATAAGTTCAAAAGAACGTAGATTACATTCAACGGAATGAAAACAATGAACGGTGGCTGCGGCTGCGATAACATTTGACAATATTAAATACAAACTTAATCAAAGCGGTTGCGACCTCAAAACAATTATTGACGTATGTACACATATCACAAATGAAACGCAATAACTTGGATTTGCTTTCATATTCCCTGCGGTTTTACTCGGGATCCAATCTTCAAAGAAATATTTATTTTTTATCTTTTAACTTATTCATTTCACGTAAGTTAGATTCTGTAAATTATTTCTGGATTCATATGAAAAGGAAGCTTTGTGCAATATTTTTAACTTCTTATCTCAAGTTTAAGCTGTACACTAATTTTCGATTTGCAGGAATTTCGCTTTTCCCTTCCACTTGCTCTAGGTATCATTTTTATTTGAACATCGCAAGTTTTGTATATTTCACACTCAATTCAATCATTGGGTAGGACAAGCTGTATTTGAAACCCTTTTACAGCAGGATGATACAGTTCATTTTCATATTTTAAATTATGTTCCTAAGACTTTGCCACTTTTTAAAAAAATGATTCATTGCAGTAATAAGGCTTTTTGGATTTGAAATTTTCTATTTTAAATTATATTAAACCCAGAGTTGGGTTGGGTAGGTTATTTCTATGAGTATTTTCGAAATTAGAACGAAATCGAATAGTGCAATTTAAATTCAAGTGCAAGAATAATTCGTGGAAAGTTTTCGTGCCGAGAAGAAGATGCAAATTGAGATCCTCGACAAAATCAATTTAATACAATTTCATGTCGATTTATAAACCTATCAGAATGTACAGTTTGGGCCCAGTATGGTTTTCATACCAGCATTGCCTGGCCTGTATTTGTAAGAAAGTCACATATACTAATAGTTCAGCTCAGATGAAAAACTGTATAGATCAGGTTTTCTACATCTACCTACTATTTGCCTTTCATCGCATATCTAATAAGAGATCTAAATCGGACCTTTCACCTGCAATAAGGAGTGAAATGTAGAAACAATGTAAGTACACGCAATAGCCAGAGATGAGTATCTCTGGCTGTAACTACATCAATTTGCATTTATCTATACTAATAAGCTGAAGAGTTTGTTTGAACGCGCTAATCTCAGGAACTACTGGTTCAAATTGAAAAAAATATTTTTGTGTTGAATAGACTATTTATCGAGGAAGGCTATATAACATCACGCTGCAACTATTAGGAGCGAAGAAATAATGGAAAATGTGAAGAAAACGGGGAAAATTATTCATCCTTGAGGGCTACCGTTGTGTGCGCTGTGAAAATAATGTATATTGGAGAAACAATGTTTGCCGGAGCAGCTAGTTAATAATAATCGACTTTAAGTAGATACATACATAGAATGTCGTAGTCCCCTTAAAGAAACCCAAGGTCTGTGACAAAGGAACATAATATCATGTTTTTTATTAATATCGTTGCAGTGGTTGAAAAGTGATTGTTCAATAACAGACAAGTGCACTTTGACGGTTATAGTACTTAGCTCTTAACAATATAAAAGTTAAATTAAAGACATCAAATACAAAAACAGTTCAAGTAAGAACGAAGCAAAATGCCAACATCACTACAAGCAAACAACAATGAACCTAATGTGCATTATTTACAACACAACAAACTCGCATTTTCCGTTACACCACATCACAATTCATTACACTTGGTACTATATTTACGGCGCCATATTACAAAGTACAAGAAAAAAAATACAATTAACCGGTACATTAGTTACAAACTACTTTCGAATCACATTTTGCCCTTTAATAGGTTAAACACAAAACTGCGCAAAAAAACGTTCTTTCTATGACGTTTTCCCCACTTCGGAGGTCAAGTTATACTGGTTCTATAAAGTGTAACGGGTGAATGAGAAGGTGGCTGTTTTGAGGGCGATATTGTGTAAAGTACCGGTGAGAGCAAATCCTAACATAACGTATCGCTCTCTCGCTCATAGCGACGTGGGATGAACGAGTGATCGATACACGCTACGTACAAATTGTTTAGTACATGCACCGGTGACCTTTACACCTCCAGTACACTGTTATAGGACCATGCTTCCATGATGATCTATGAACCATGTTTGAAAATGGAATAACAACAAAATATGTTTGAAATTGCATTCCATAATCCCGGACGTTCCAATCGCTTTTCAAATCGATTTCTCCATTACTTCTATTTGCAAGTTTTTTTCCTCCTTCTGTCATTAATGTCACATCACAAAGAGAACTTCCCAATACTACGGTCTTTACAGAAAATCATGTCTTAAAGTATAATAAATACGTGGTCAACTCATAAGATCAAAACTGATTTGATCCCCATGTGGTTATTAAAATGCCAACCGAAACAGTCAGCAACGAAAGGTAACAAACAATTCCTGGATTTGATCAAAGAATAATAATCCTTAACTGGTCCCTAAAGCTCAGTCAGTACGCACATATTCCCATGAAATCCTTATGATGCCTTTTGTTCGTATGACGCGGGCACATACGCTCCATAGAAGCACATAAGCAGGATCTTATAAAGATAATAGTGTAACGGAGCGCTAAGCCATCAGGCAGCCAAGTGGCATAATGGAAATAGCGTATCTTCAAAACGCAGCAGCGGTCGTTTCAGTAAAGTGTGTGGCATGGTTGACTAGTTTATCTTTATCTTCAGCCAAACATTCTGTACACACTCGGCGAACGTGTTGTCACTGAGATTTTCATATATATTTATTATGATTTTATTACGACTGTGAAGTCAGTAAAGTTCACATTGGGTACGGTCTTTGGCAGGCATTCAGGGGGTCAAGCGTGCTACACTCTCGCAGTGGCAAACAATGTGAATTGCTAGTTTCGTTACTGTCATTTCGCTGTGTTCCTTAATAAAACAGGGATGCACATCGTTTTTCACACTTTGTCCCCTGGACTGTATTCCCTTTTAAAGATAGGTACATCAAAAGACACTTAAATCTGGGGCTAAGTTTTGTTAGTTACAAGTTCAAGTTCATCATCATCATCATCATCAGCCCATACCTATCCACTGCTGGACATAGGCCTCTCCAAGTTCAAGTTGATGTTATGTAATTATTGATAAAAAAACCTTAATCAAATACCAATAACCAGTAATAGCATCCGATCCTCGTCACCGTGAACACACACATTCTCGAGATTGTACAACCGGCATGACGAACATGAAAGTTTGAAATGTTAACAGTTTGCATGCAAACATCGAGATAATCTCGCTCATAGAGAGAGGCATTAAGACGTTAATTATTACTGTCAAAACTAACCAAAGACATAAGAACACAAAATCACGTCCCATAATTCCTGCGGAGGATGACAATAAGCTTGACAGCAAGTTGTGGAACTAGGGACATGAATTTGTTGCAGTATTTTATTATTGGGGAAGGCCTATATCCAGTAGTGGACGCCAGTGATATGCCGAATTCTTTAGATCACAAATATTGCAGACACTCTGGAAGCCCCTACTTTTGTTTCTGTTTCGATATTTACATTGTTATTTTATTCAAATATTGTGTTACATAAATTTGCATTTTGAATAATTAGAACGATATTCAGATGCATGGTAATCTTTGTGCTTTTAAAGTCAAGGCAATCGTACAAATAATCCATGAATAATTCCATCAATTGAAAATCATTTCGTAACTCCGCAACCGGTGCATTCTATTCGAGTTTTAAATTCAAAACTAATATATAATATACTATAATGTGAAGGACACGTATTGAGCCCGAGAGGAGACAGGATTTTTCATTATTATTATTGTATTATTACAAACAATGCCGAACGGGTAAAAAAGCAATTGTACACACATGGTTAATATTTAACAATAGGTAGTAGTTAGAATGTACAGTCTGTCAAAATATTGGTCTCTGAGTTTTGGTAACACTTCCTGTGCCACTGAAACAAGAGCTTTTAAAAAGTTTCAAAGGAAAAATTGGTCTTCTTGACCTGCGAAGTCCATATAAATTTAAATCTTAGGTTGGTTGGACATTTTCTTGAAGGACCATACCAAAGTTTGGTAAATATACGCCGATGTGTTGTATAACTTTAGATATAAGAATCGTGTGCCAGATTTGCAACAATGCAGATGTGAAGATCGAACGGTAAACAGGTGCTTTATTGGCAATTCTTGCTCTTCTAAATATTTCTGATATACTACCGCTGTCGGATAAAATCCATCATCTTTCTAGCACGATTGGTTCCAAGTTCCATTCTTGGATCCAATACACCAATATAATATGTAACGGCGTTGGACATATTGGAAATTATGGTGCATACAATAAACATTTGAACAAAGCTTTAAACTCGAGAAAGGCAGCACCAATGTCTTCTAATTCTTTTTTAACGAAAATTTCACAAAAAGTTATACTAATTATGAATATTCACAGTAAAGCCAGTACAACGTCTGTCAGGTTCACTACTGTTTGTATAGATGTGAAAATTGAGATGTTTCCTTGCGCAGCCGACTCAAAACGAGAAACAAGACAAGAGGTTTCAGATACCCCGCGTACAATTTTTTTCCGAAGTCTCAAGCAATGAGGGCCAATTTTGTTCCCAACATTAGTATAGTAATCTACACTAATATTATAGAGGAAACTTTTGTTTGTTTGTAATGAACAGGCTCAAAAACTACTAGACCGTTTTTAAAAAATCTTTCACCATTCGAAAGCTACATTAGCCACAAGTAACATAGGCTATATTTTACCGCGAATCCCCACGGGAACAAAAAAAAAGCGCGAGTAACACTGCGCGGTACAGCTAGTATATTATATACTGTATGTATTTCCATAAGTTTATGTACATTCGCAGGACAATTTAATTGTGATGTCTATTGTAGCTGTGTGACAGCATGAGGTAGACGGAGGTAGCCTAGTATTTGTAGGTACGTAGGTACCGGCAATTATTTCGACACAAACTTAACAATGCAATGGTGCAAGGAACTACACGCAATCGCTCTGAGAACCGCAACGAACAGAGGATTCTAAACAACGTAGATATAGTAGGTAAAGCTAATGTTATAAAGAGGAAAGATTTGATTCTTTGTTTGCATTGATTACGATCCAAAACTAATGGGCTTAGATTAGAATCCTATCTTAACACATTGGCGGACAGTAAAATAGACACAATAGATGTTTTATTGTTATGACGCCTACAGATGTTTACTGTCCGGGAAAGAGTTAACTTCAGTATGGATGCAATAATTATCTTGAGCAACTCAGAACAGCGCTCCAAGAAATAAGTAACAAGACATGAGAAGATAAATATAGGCGGTAAAATAGTTTTAAAAACGTTAAGGATTTCTATAAAATTCCTCGATTGACCACCAGTGCGAAGGCAGGGTTGACAGTTTGTAATTAAAATTCAGGGTTATTTAGAAATAAACAAAATATCCAAGTCTATAGTTTCTGTAGACCCTACATCATGTATATTAGAATACAGCTAAATGTAGACATAATTGTCTCATAATTGCCACAGTTATACGTCGTAATGAAAATTTGATACACATTGCAGCTTCAGTAGGGGAGTATCGCTTGGACTTCGAAATATCACGGCAGTGGACAACTAAAACGTTTTTACAATAGTTGCCTGGTAACTTATTTACATACAACATTGGTACGTTTCCATTAGAATTTTATTTTGAGAGGCGAGACTTGCTTGTTATTAGTGTAGCATCGACCGATGAGTTGTTTACATATATATTTTTATTACTGTCTATTTCCATGACGCCGCGGCGCCATCTTGGATAGAGACGTCAAATTTAGAACAAGTTCCGAATTTGAAAAGCACTTCCATTACGGCCGGTAGTCACACCATGATAACATCGCGAGGTAAGTGACCTGACAATTGTAATGGGAACTCATTTTGTACTAAAGATGCATACAGAGTGAGTATCACTTTAAAATGGTCGGTCGTTTCTTCTAACCTTGACTGTATTAGGGGATGTGAGTCACCTTTATTCGTAGGAACTTAAGAGCCATTTATTTTGTGATTTAATGTGCCCGTATCAGGCAACGTGCCTCACATAGAACCCATTTAGGGTACTTTTATACGTCATTTAAGGACGTGATAGAAATGCTTAGGAACCAATTAGTACCTTCTTTGTGAAAGCTGGTATATTCCTTTGTATGTGTTCCTGTTAGACGTACCTGAAAAAGAGAAAAAATATTTTGTTAGTATATTATATTTTTAGCGATCACAAATTGTCAAAATTTTAATATTAGCGCTTAGGACAATTTGTCTCAAAGGCCTCCCTGGGCCGGGTGAAATTCATTCTGATACAATAATAACAATATCCCTGTACATTTCACACAATCGTGTCTGTATGGTCTGGGACGGGAAACAATCATCCAAGATTCCAATATATGATGTAAAAGGTTTATCTGGGGCTAGGAAAGAGTAGTATGTAGGTATGTATGGTGGTTGGCTGTAACGTTTATCAAACATTGTCAGAAATAATTCTTTATTCTTGAAAGCTTATGGAGACATTTCGGAGAAATAAAAAAAAACATTTTGATCTCCATACTAAAAAGACAATATTTCGCATTTTGTATGAGAGATGGATCTTTTTTCGTATCTTCGCATTGTCGCCTGCTGCCGAAAAGGCGTACACATTAGCTAAAGACTATTTGCTCGGAATCCTTTTACTAACAGTAGGTACCTACTTATGAATAAGAAGCTCCACTCACGTATAAAAACATCGTCTGCCTTTTAAAATTTAATCAAACCTCCTATTAAAACCTTCTGTGTTATTCCATACGAACCGTAAACAAAACTGAATACAAAATGCCATCAACGAGCCCGCGAACAGGAGGTAATCTCTCAAATGTGTGAAGGTAACCCCGCAAGAAATATAATTGAAGTAATGCTTGAA